>VNKC01003545.1:0-78135 GCA_008042775.1 Drosophila pectinifera
GAATTGAAATTAAGGCCGTTTTGGCTTAGTTATGGTTATTTTGAACTGTGACTTGTCCAAAAAAATAGGGTATTAAATAGCTGACTCAAAAATTCGAATACTTGAGGTCTTCTGGAGAGCATAATTTGGCCAATAATTAAATGATAGCCAAAAGCTGTACATTTTCCGATAGGCCGTTTAAATCTCAATTATTTTACAATCAAATAATCAAATAATTTAACAAAAAAAATTTTGCCAATTTTTCAAAATTTGATAAGGGGTTACATCATTAAAATTGTCAAAAATTTATAAAAAATTAATTTTGAATTATTTCCAAACTAAGTATGTAGATTAAATAACCCAATAAAAACTAACATAGAACAGGTTTCCGAATTGAAATTAATGCAGTTTTGGCTTAATGGGTATTAAATTGCCGACTAAAAAAGTCCAATATTATCATTATTCTGCGACTTAATCCTTGACAATTTTTAGATCTAAATTTTGTACTTTATCCTTCTTTTAGCCCATGATTTACAATTTGAATAATTTCTGGGTTTATAATTATTATTATTATGATATTAACTTCATTATTATTATTATTATGATATTTACTGGAGATGGAGGGTTGAATACTCTGATGAGGTAGAGAACTCTGATAAGGTTGGAAAGTCTGCGAAGGTTGAGAACTTAAATAAGGTTAAAAAGGCTGAGAAGTTGATAAGTAGTGTATCTAAGCAGTGCAAGCAGGCAGTGCCCTTTTTAGTGTAGCAATCAGTTTTTGTCAGGCAACGGTGGTTGCTTGCAAAAACTAGAGATTAGGGAACACAAAACACTCGCTCTGAAGCTAGATGTTGCGAAACTCTAAATTATATATAAATAAAAGAAAACTAATTATTTGTAAACCTTTTAACAAATGTCTTAATATTTTTAAGTATAGGTATTTTATATTTAAAAATAAAATCAAAATTTATTTAGATATATGAGTTACACCGGTGTTGGAACTCGGATTAGCACAAAACAAAACATAGACTGCGGCAAGAACAAAGCAGCTGTAGATACAATTCTCACTTGGTTAATTCTAAAATGTTGAATATTAATGAGAGAAATTAAATAAGAAAGTGTTTCTAACACAACAATGCACTAAAAAAAAAATGGAAAAAGAATTTCCTTTCAGAAGGTTCTACCGAGATTTGAACTCGGATCGCTGGATTCAAAGTCCAGAGTGCTAACCATTACACCATAGAACCTTGATGTTCGGGTGCTGCTAAAATACACTTTTGTGTCTCAGGGCCGATTTCTGGTATATTTCGGGCTATTTTCAATGCGGTGTTTTGTTGTTTTGTGGAAATAAGTAAAATGTTTAAACTATAAGGAACAAAGAGGAAGCCAAGGTATTGTATTTTTTCAACGTGCGCCCGGGCACCCTTTAATTTATAAATATTTTTATTGTAGAGCAAGTAGATATAAGAAGTTTTCCAATAAAGAATCTAATACATTTAACTGACGAATTGGGAAAATATTTTGTAATTGAATTCTTAGACAATAATTTTGATAGCTTTTACATGGACTACCATGTGCAGGCGGACTTTGCTTACCCCTGTCATGACCCCCCCTGAGTAACCAAGCAAGCCGGCAAATGTTTGTTTGGTCAATAGCTTCGATTCAAAACAATAAACTCACGATAACTTTTTATTCAGTACCCAGTTCTTAGCAAATATAATGGAATCCGAAAAGAAGAAAACTCTTTTAGAGAAGTATGCAGTCCCATTATGCCATCTCGACTTTGCCTACGTGGAGACGTGCCAGAATGCTCGGGAGATGGAGAAAATCGTGCACATCCTGCGCTCCGGCGAGGAGGGATATTACCCAGACCTCTTGCGATGCTCAGAGGAGAAGTTGAAGCAGCTGAAGCCGGACAGCAAGTTGTTTCGCTTCGAGGAGAATATCAAGAAGAGTGACATCCTTGACAAGAAGGAACTAAAACCCATATTGGTTGGTATTCTTACATGTATTTTAAAGTCTTGTGACTACAACGTACTCCGTGTCGATTCAGGATTGGACCGAAGACATTAAAACAAAGGATAATGCCTTGAACGAACTGAAGAACGAAAAACAGCCTCTGGATCTGCCATCTGTACGCAAATTGGCCAAAATCGAGCTGGACAAACCGAGCACTGGGCCACCAAAGCCGACCCAAGCTGCAGCACCACCACCGGCGAAGGCCAAGGAAGATCGGATTAGGTCAACGGACTACAGAAAGTGGGATAAGTACGATCCCGACGAGGAGATACTGCGCATGGATCTGAACGAGGAGCGTGCCAAGGAGGAGGTCGAGCTCAAGACTACCATTCACCAGAGACCAGTTAACAAAGAAGACCTGAAGGGCGAAAAGGAAGCCATGTATGAACGCCTCCAGGCACAGCTGAAGAGACTTAGCCAGCTGGAGCGTGAGCAGTTCGCCGACAAGTAGGTACCTTTCAGTACTAAGAAATTCTATTTATTTAACTTAATTTATCATTTCTCCTCAAGACACCGTCTCCGCGGAAACGAGTACTTCAAGGCCAAGGAGTATGACAGTGCCATTGAAGAGTACAACTGTGCCATTTTATATGATCCGGACAACGCAGCCCGGGCGTACAACAATCGCGCTGTATCTTGTAAGTGACTTAATTATGTAATAAACTAATAAATTCTTTGAAATTGGTCCCTCGCAGATATGAAGCAAAGCAACTACGTGGCTGCCATAATGGACTGTGAGGCGTGTCTGCAACTGGAGCCGGAAAATCTAAAGGCCCGCCTCCGCCTGGCGGATGCCCACTATGCCCGAGGCAAACGTCGCGAGGTGATAATGATAAATGTGATTAAAAAAAGGGTTTTATTCACTCTTTTTTCTTAGTCCTATTACTTGTACCAGCGAGTTCTGGAACTGGATCCAGAGAATGCCAGTGCCAAGCAGACTATGCAGAAGTTACATTCCCAGTTGGGTGAACTGGCTCCTCCCAGTGCCACGCGCTTGATGATCGAGGAGCTCAAACCGGATGCCGATGCTGAGAAGCTGAAGAAAAAGACCGAAGCTAAGCCACCATCAGTGGAGCAAGTCAAAACAGAGAAGAAATCCCCACCAGTGACAGCCAAGACAGCCAAGTCAACAGTGGCCAACACTCCGCCAGCTAAGGAATACGATCTGGCCGAGTTGGTAAAGCCGAATCGTGTGGTCAAGAGCAAGCTGGTCTCGGCCGCCCAGGTCTTGGGCAATAAGTTCCAGACCTCACAGGCCACAGGCTCAGGTTCACAGAAACCAACCCAGCCCCTTCCGTCCACCGAAGCGATGCCGGCGATGTTGCGCTTGCCACAGGACAACCTAAATGCCAGCAATAAACTTCTAATTCAAGAGATTTAATTGTATTTGTATAAATGGAAATAAAGTAAGCCCGTAATGGGAAATGCAGCCAGATGAATATTTCCTGGCGGTATAGTGTGCCACCGAACTCAGATTACAGCTTCAGTAGTCCCTTTATGTATCGACCAGCGACGAGGAAGGGACGCTGCTCGAATTCGTGCTTCTGGTCCATGGTGATGTTAACCTGTAAGTTGTTGGGTTCGGTGGGCTGTTTTATAAGGAAATACCTGGTATTTCCACTCACCTGATCGCCGTTGAGGCGATTGACAATGGTCACGCACACGTCGCCGGCCTTGACCCCGACCTTCTGGGTCAGCGAGGCGAACATGCTGGCCTCCATTTCGATGTTGAGAATGCCCAGGCTGTGGCACTTCTGCAGGAATGCCATCTTGTCCTCTTCGGAGTACTCGCATATTGCTCCATCGGTTCGTCCCTGACCTGGGTCAATTGAAACCCCATTAGGCATCACTGTTTTCCGGGAACCCACGGCACTTACCCTCGTAGAAGCAGTCTGTTCCCATCGTGTTGCCACTTACGGTCTGGAAACCGTCCTTGTCATCGACACCATATGTCAAGATGTCCTTGATCACCTCCTCGCTGAACTTGGCCGGTCGCACCACACGCTGACCGAGAATAGCCTGGAAAATACAGTTGAATAGTCATCATGGGGTTTCCTTGCCTTTCATTGTTTTCTATTTCCTAGGCAGATTTATTTATACTTAAGGTTAAGCATCTAAGGACTTACGATCTCGTGCTCGTTCCGCAAAAGCCCATTGAACGCGTCCTTGGTGACCACCACAGTACCAGGTGGCACTCCGAGCCCGCCGCAAGTGCCGATGCGCAAGAAGACGGGATCCTGGCAGCCGGCATACCTCACCAGCTTGAGCAGCTCGTGTAGGACCACGCTGAAAGTGGAGGAACCCACTCCATGGCTACAGCACAGCACCGGTCCAACTTTGTACATGGCATAGCGTTGTCCCCCCGCACACAGATCCTCCGGATCGCTGGAGTCCGGCAGACCCAGAAGCTCCGACAGATATACAGCCAGAGCGCGCATGCGGGAACCAGTTCCACCCATGCAGATCACCTGCAGACATCTTCCAGTGAGACTTGCAGGTGGTACTTAATTCCAGTGACTCACCTTGACATCGCCGAACCTCTGCTGGATGTCGCTAGTGTCTCTGGTGTCGGCCACATTTATATTCAGATGGTACAAATAATCCGAGGACATGGTCTCCAAGTGGGGATTAGACGATTCGGGGACGCTGCCGATCAAACTCTTTCAGTCATATTCAGTTAGAACGATATGTAATCCAACTTACCTCTTCAACATTTTAATGGAGTCTTTAAGTTATTACTTTTATAACGATAAGGAAAATCTAAAGACAAGAAAATATGTGTTTTTTTGATTTGGAAATACTTTTCATATATATTAAATTATACGATCCATGCGACCTTGAAAAATGTTTGCTTAAAAAGAGGCCACCACTCGGATGGTTGCCAATTTCCTAATCTTATCTAAAATATCTATTTCAATGAAAACATTTAGCACATATAGTCAACGATCTATATATACGGTGTGGGAATATTTCTATTCGAAAAGGGGCTTATCTCTATGATTGAATATGTAATAAACACAATTTCCTAGAAAATTTCTTGTTGCTATATGTAATAATATAAAGTAATCTTTCTGATAAATATTTATACTGTATCAAGGCACGTGGCTTCCTAGACACTTGTAACTTATAGCACACTCGACCGACCAACGCGATCCGTTTGCTTCGACTGCCGACAATAGACTGAGGATCTGGACGTTGGCAGCTATCCCACATTTTATATATAATTCAGGAAAGAGAGGCAAATGAACGAAAGAGATTGGGGACTCCCAATAATAAAGGGTAGAATGCATCTACGGAAATGTAAATGCTCAGAAGAATAGCTCCTCCAGAAGATGTGTAATAATTTGCATTATTTGAGGGACGGGTGATTCGCCTGGAGACTATATTCTTGATGGAATAATTAGAAAAGTGTGAACTATAATGTATGTTGCTCCGTCTGTCTCTTGATGAATCGCCCAAGGCCCCGGGTATCTCTCGGTCGAGCACAAGTTTCTTAGTTCTTTAGTCTAGCAATAGCAATCAATAATAATTATATAAAACATCCAAGGCAGAAACTAAATTAAAATTAAGAATATAGATAAATTACCTCCAAATCTGTGCGTAAAGTAGCGAAAGTCCTGCTCCTATTCCAAGCTCCCCCACGAAAAAATAATAAACAAAGCTTTATAATTTAATTACAATTTGTTTTTAATATACCATTGAAATATGTTTTCATAAATTTCGTTTTTACAATATAACTTGTATATTTATCATGTGCTTTCCGTAATCATATATTGATGTTAATTTTCAGCATTTTCTTCTATTTCGTATTGTTTTATTTTTAGTTTGACAGAACTAGATATATTAAGATTAACTGTTCTTGTTTTTGGTTTAGAGTTGAGTGTACGGTAGCAACATTAATCAACATGTACATTTAACAAATGTTAGGAATTTCAATATAATATAATATAATAATTTATGAAATTGGAATTTATTATTAATTGTTATAGTTAGGTGTTAAGTGTTTTTGTTATTGTTAAACCTCCTTCCCGGTTAGCCCCATTTAAAATATGCAACAAAACAATCAACAATATTTTTTATATTTATATAATTCGTGATTTTCTGGCTTGTTGTCATGTTATAACCCATTACGGGATCTCAAAAGCGTTTATTTCTGATAACCTTTGAACGTCACACGCGGTGATGCTATATTTATATATATTATATATATTAGATTTGTTGTAACATACTTCAGCATTAAGCAGCTCAATGAATATACATACAATATGCTGGGGTCTAAATTATGATTATCTTATGAGGTTGAGGGCGATATACACAGAAATAAAGCTAGGAACTTAATCAGAGCTAAACTAGGGAATGTTGAAACACCGTTGTATACTGGAGAGATGCGCACATATAGAGTAAGAAGGTAACTTTAAACGAAACTTCCGGAACCCCCGACGACATCCGGATTACTCATGGGCCTGGGACTCCTGCTGGACGAGCTTGAAGCGCCTTGGCGACTTGATGGAGCCCTGATGTCCGAAGAGCGACTTCAGCTGGCCGTTGTGCGTCAGTATCTTGCGAATGTAGCGCGCCACGAGGATCTGGGGACGCTGTGGAACAAGCAGGGGTTCTCTGTTAATTCTATCTAGGTGAAATCCCGACTTCAGACACTCACCTGCTGCCATTCGTGCATGACCTCCTTGGGGGCATTGACCTGGTCGCCGTTCAGGCGATTCAGGAGGGCCACACACACCACCGCTGCCTTGATGCCGGCATGGTGGGTCAGTGCCGCAAAGATGGTGCTCTCCATCTCGATGTTGACCACTCCATTGTCCCGCAGCTTCTCCAGGTAGGCCATCTTGTCGTTCTCGCTGAACTCGCAGAAGGCGCCGTCTAATCGGCCCTGGCCCTCGTAGAAGTCGTTCGTGCAGAGCGTCTTGCCAATGATGGTGTCGTACGGGTCGTCGGGTGTGGACAGGGCTTTCAGCTCGCGAGCCAGCTTCTTGTCCAGCTTGGCCGGGCGGTGTATGGTCTCGCCCAGAATGGTCTGTGGAGCGAGCAGTAAGGTTTGAGTATATTTTCTATGTAACTAACAAAGAATTAAACCTAAAAAAAGATATGAATCCTCAACTGAACACTACTATCAGGTAGTAATTGTAATTTTTTCTTCCCATTTCATTATAAGGAATCAATAAATAATAAAATTCAATTGGAAGTCATATTTCCTACTTATGTAGAGTGAGTATTATATATTTCTGAAAATGATCCCTCTCTTGAAACCAAACTCTCGAATCGTACTCACAAATTCATGGGAATTGCGGAGCTGTCCGTCGAGGGCGTCCTCGGTGATGATGACGGTGCCGCCCTCCACACCCACTCCGCCGCAGGTGCCGATCCTGATGAAGACGGGGTCCTTGCACTTGGCGTGGTACATCAATTTGATCATCTCGTGCATCAGGATGCTGACCGAGGGCGTTCCCATGCCGTGGCTGACGCAGAGCACGGGGCCGACCTTGTACATCGAGTACCTGTACGAGTAGGCACTGATGTCCTGGAGCTGGGTGCCCGCTGGCAGCTTGTAGCCGATCTCGTTCATGATGAAGTGGGCAAAGTTCTCCATGCGCTTCGGGGTGCCGCCCATGCAAACGAACTGGAGAGCGTCACATGAAAGCCAAAGAGTTGGGAATATGTAAATAAAAATGGTAATATAACCATTACTATAACTAGTTCTCTACTATAGCCACTTGAACCGAGTGTATAAGTATTATTATCTGACTTCATTAGGAAAAGTTAATAAATCTGACAGAGCATATAATTAAGTAAACTGGCCCGCGGCCAAGCAACTCGTTTCGGCGGTGCTCCACTTGATTTGATAACAAACAAGGTCTAGGTCTGGGTCTGGTCTCCACCTCTTTCAGCCGGTTCATATACTGAATTTATGAAGAGGCGCTGACTCACCTTGACGTCGCCAAACATCTCCTGCAGGTCGTGGCTCTCGCTGCCCAGGGCCAGATGATAGAGGATGTCCTGGTCCATAAGCTCGATGTTTGAGTTGCGCAATTTGACAGTGCCATCGGAGTACCTGTAAGGAAGGAAAATGCAAATTATCATTATCATCAATCACCGCCATTTAGCCGGAAAGTATATATAGCTATAACACCCCCTTTGGGCCGAGTGAATGAAAAAAGTTAATTACTTTCAGCTGACAAGCGCACAACTCACTGGAGGCGGTTTTCGCTCTGATAAAGGAAGTGTTATCTTATTCCTAGAAACTGTGCGAACAAGCCCCCAGACGACTAATCAGCTGAAAATATTTCGTCACCCGGGGCCATTAGTGTGGATCATATCGTGTGAGCCACTTAGTCACTTTTAGAATATTATTTATATATACAATTTAATTTATTTTCTTCTATTTATTCCTAAACACTTTTGAATTTATTTAATACCCTTTTTTAAAAAATTCCATGACATATAATATAGGCAAATAAAAAATGTTTTTAATGAATCCCAATACATATTTTGCCGCATAATCATGATAAGCATAGGCATTTAATTTCTGTGAAGTTCAAATGCCAGCGTTTAATTTCGCTTTACTAATCGAATTCCGCATCACAAGCTGTGATGTATTAGTGGCATTATTTATAGAGACCCCCCTATAAGCAGGGGAGGCCGCCGCCCATATATATTCATTATCAAGTGCGTCAAACGGCATGTCGCAAAAAACATGTTAGAAGTGTGAGCAAAACAAAAAGCGAAATTCGTATGACTCCGAGCATAATCACAGAGTATCTGGGCGGTGACTTGACCTTGATTGATAAGCAAGTTGTATATATACTTTTCGTATTCCGTAAGTTCCTCGACAAACATCCGATTATTATAATATGGAGGCATAAACCAAATAGCACTGCCTCTCTCCCCTGATTTGATGGACTATGAAACCGGATCGCAGGCAAAGCAGCTGCTAGCTGGATAAATAATTGAAATTTCTGAAACTGAAGACAGGGTAATCGGGTGGGCGACACACCCACCGGCCTGTGCAAATATTTGGCCAACTGGCTAAGCGTCTTGCCCGAATCTCTCTTGGCCTGCCACTGTGTTTGGCTCTTGCTCTCGCCCCGAGGCAGTGCCTCTTCGTGTTGATCTCGAAGAGGCCTGGCTATGGGGTAATGTGCCAACACGGCATACGGATTTGTCACAGCTAACTAAGCTAACTATAAGACCGCATTGCAGCGGCCAGATGCACAGATTGATTAGTCATTACAGAGAGAGAAAAATGTATTCGGCATAGATGAATACTTGGGGTAGAATTATAGACATATTAACCTATTAGGGGCGAGATGCTTCGAGAGATCTGAAAGTTCAAGTTATTTAGCTATGAATTATTAATTATTTAACCTTTATAGAACATGTTTGTAATACGTTTTACTATTTGAAAGCGCTTTTCCTATTTCACCAATGTTATTTCGTAAAATATGGCTAGGATTTCAAGTTTCTAGAATTATTTCCTTGCATTTCCCTAGACTCCCGCCAAATGCAACAACCCTTGTCCTTTAGGGAGCAGCTGCAGCTGCGAAAAACCGGTCTGTGCATCCTTACCGCGTAATCTTCTTGACAAACGCATCATCGGCCTCATCGTCCTGCAGCGAGGTCCTGTGCGCGCAATCGTAGTGGGCCTTGAAGTCGTGCGTCTGATTATCTGTAATCGTGGGCGGCATGATGTCACCTCCTCTAATATCCTTTTGAGTCACAGGGGATAAGAAAAAAAAAATCTAGTAACACGCGAGCCTAAAAACGGTCCTAATAGAGATATAGGTATATACACGTCAGCGCTTCGAGCGGAACTAAAAAATTTGTTTGGGTTTCGCCGGCCTTATATAGCCCGCTCTACAGAGCGCTGTTAGATCGCTGTTAAATAACCGGCTAACAGAGCGCCAACAGACGAAACGTACATACATACATACATAGGGCAAACTGTGGGGATTTCAGCATTATATTTGCTAGAAAAGAGAGTCTGAGTGTCCCTTATGCTGCGCAATTCGATTACAAAAATCAAAATAAATATTCTCGTCTAAAGATGCCGTAATAAAAGCGTGCTCGTCGGGGGGCAAGGCCACTGATTGTTATCAGTTCAAAGCCTCCTCCTATGCAACGCCAATCTAAAGCAATTCACTGAAATCTCAGCTAGAAATTGCAGTGGAGCATAACGGATTTGCGTAATCCAATTAATGCAGTTTCGCTATTGTATTTGTATTAGGAACAGGGTGTTCACTGCGGTTCGATCAGCCGGACCTTTGCCTTAATTCCGCCAATATGCTAATTGGCTTTGGAATATTTAGCCAAGCATATTTTAAACTGGTTTTCGGATCGAAAAATCGTTTCACATTCTTCAACTCTGATATTTGCAAATGAGATGCAAACAAACCTAACTTTGGCCAGAAACAAAATTAGAAAATAAGTGTATACAATTATTGGTTTATTTTTATCGTCTCGAGCGCCGTCTCAATAATATTTGCCCGCAAATATGTATACTATTATAGTTAGTCCATAAGAAATGCCTATTACGACTTGGCCGGGAATGTGAACACTGCAGCCCCTACCATTACACGCCCCGTCAGCTCTGCGTCATCCGGTGTCGGTGCTTTGTTGTCCAAAGCCTGGCCGTAAAATATACATAAACATACGACAGCCGAAGACAGACCAACGAGGAGGAGCTCTACTGAGCTACAAACGTGTATATGTACATATGTATAAATGAATATGTATGTATTAGCAACGAAATCCGAGACAATCAGCAGAGTCTAAGAAAACTTTAACACAAATAATGCAAAGTCAACAGCTCAAAAGTCAAGGCAGAGACTATGAGATACCCATTAATCCGTGGATACTTTGCTTGGAAACTGCCATTAAATAAGGGTAATACAATATTTGTTAATATATATCTATATATCTATATATATCTATATATCTATATATCTCTTCTATTTGGATTCTATTTATAATTTGTCTTATGTCTTATCTTTTATTAAGAGGGAACTTTCAGTTTCAGAATATTTCCAAATAAGTTTCTTCCTTACAAAAACACCCCTTGAGCTCCTGAAGTTCAGAAGTTAAATGGAAAGTAATTTAATCGAAGTTATGTTTATAAAAATTCATGCCAAACTCGAGAATCAAATATATATGTATAGCATATAGAAAGTCGCAACGATATTGAATACTCTTCCAGTCCAGGGTATGCAAAGTAATGAAATGAGCAAAGGCAGGGGCAAAAACAAAGCTTAGACAATAACAGGCAAAAAGGGGGCTCGTCTATGTATGCTGCGCATTGAAGAGAAGGAGAGCAATAATAACAGAGACACAGCGAGAGAGAAAAGAAAGAGATAGCTAGAGCAAGAAGGAAAGAGAGGGGCAGCTACGTACTTTTTGTACGTGACGGGGCTCACAAGTAGACTTTTGAGGTCGCGCCCGCTGTGAGCGATAGCGGTCGGTGGAATTCACTTAATGGCCAAAACTCGTAATTAACTTGGCCAATTCCCCGTAACCAACAGCCGGTTCATTGATTGAATTCACCAGCTGCAAAGCCAAACGAAATTGCTGTTTATATAAGTCAAATGAAAACTATTGTAATGGTAACGAGTGTTTCGTTGACGTTCGCTTGAGCTCGATAATAAACAAAAAGCCATTATGAATGGTGTAGTGCTATACCAACTCAATCGAAAGAGCAAGCTCATATCATGAGAGGAGAGCTTCTTGAGGTACCCTTGGTAATATGAGATGAGTAGACAGTCTTGGCCATTTCAAGTCTTTTCTTTGGGTCATTCCACTTGGGTACTCTGCTCTGCTAACGTGGCTGTCAGTGGCAGCAACAAATGTCAGTGGCATGAATCTAGTCTGCTCTTTGTGTGTGCCCCTCATCAGTGAACCCACACACTTGATCTATTTATAGGTGACCCAGAGTCATCTATGCCGATGCATGTAAAGAAATATTTAAACTGAAGATGTCTTTAAATATAATAACCTTATTATTCAATTCATAAAATAATATTTTTATTACCCAATTTCTCTTCAGCTTTACTATTTCCTTTTTTCCAGTGAATATGCACTCGTATCCCCCCAACCCAAAAATCGATTTCCGAGCGGTTGAACTTCTTTGAGACGACTAAGAGCTTTGCCAGCTTTGAATGAGTTTTACATTTGCCACGTCACGGGGCCAGCCATTAATCAGAGAGCTTTAAATGGATCCTTTAATGTTGGCAAGCCCATTCAGCTGCTCACACAATTCCTCCGCCTCCGCCTCCGCCTCCGCCTTCGCCTCCGCCTCCGCCTCCCAAGGGGCGAAAATGTAATTGCATTTGCCCGAACAAAGCTATTAAGCCTTTCTGCAGACCTCTGATAAGACCTGGCTGGTTAATTGCCAAGGGCAAGGGGCGGAGTCTGACGAAAGACCAGGTCAAGTCCAACAATGAGATGAGAAATGCAAATGAAGCTGGGCACAATGCAGGCAGCTGATAAGGGGATCGCTTTCCCCCGAAAAGCAAAGAAATGGGAAAGCGGGCCAAGAAAGCAAGAGTCAGGGCCAATCATGTCGTGATGTCATCCGAAATTGCATTACTCACACATCACTGGCACTGGCACCGGCCCAGGAGTCGCACCCACTCCGATTTGGATGTGGGCGGTTGCTTGGCTGGCAATATGGCTTTGCGGCGGGCTGGCATATGCCGGGCCGGCCCTCTCCCAATCGATAATTGTCTCGTTATTGTTTCGCTGGCTTTGAACTTGGGACTACTGTGCGTATAAGCGATATCAGAGGGGGAGCTGGGGGGAACTCCACCAGCAAGGTCGAAGGGTCTGATAATAGAACCCGGAGCGGGGTATATTCCCGTTAATTTTCGCACTTCCCCTGCCCTTCTCTGAGACAATAGTGGGATCTGATATAAACTATTTATAGGTTTTTGCTGTGGCTGACATAATACTTCGGGTCCCGAAGGCTGATAGAAGCCCAACGAGCCAGTAATTAATGGCAATTTGTGTTTGCCGCTGTTATGCGATTATGCTTAAACCAATTAATAATGACTTCCTGCCATCTAGGGCAGTGTTCTAGGAAGAAATTGTAATTTGGCGAAGGAAGGGAAACATAAGACGCAGTTGCAGGTTTGACATTTATCATTTAAGAATTAACGGAATGAGTCTTTTAACTGAAAGAGGTGAGGTATTTATAAAAAATATAAATTTTAATTAATTTATGAGGAAAGCCGTATTGCAATATCCTTAAATTATATTCTTTTGGGAGTACCAAGTTTGTTTTAGCCTTAATGACATTTGCAGATAAAATAAAGTTTTCCCATTATTTATGCATCCTTCCTAAAAGAATGCTATGTATTTCTGCGGCAACCTTCTAGCAAATTGGTAACACAATTGGCACACCGACATTACCAGCCCGATTGCCTTCCGCCACAAGCCCCCCCCTTGTTAGCCAGTTCAGAAGTTTCGTCACCAAAGTTTAAATTTATAACCCCCGCCGTTGTGGGTGTTTTTCCGAGCCGAAAGTTACGGGCGAGTAAAACAAAAACTTTGAATTAAGTCAGCCCAAGTTGAAGCCAGACCTGTTAATGCGCCCGCCAAGTTGGGCGCAGTTGGCCCCAAGTGGGGGATGCGGGTACTTACTCGTCGAGTTCCTCCTCCGAGAGCGAGTGGCTGTTGCCCGTTAGAAGCGACATCTTGCGGTGGGACCCTGCAAGCACAAGGGAAACCGAGTCTTAGAAATTAAAACGCAAATGGAATTTTAATAGCCCGTAATTCCGATGTGCAAATTGGCAGCATCTTCTCGTAAGGGCACGCTAAGCCCATTTAAATGCGTTTCACATTCGAAGGCCTAAACAAGCTGTGCCGCAGGCTGGAAAAGGGGCGTGAATGGTTAATATAGCAGTGCACAAGAAAAAAAACAAGACTAAACTGACTAGAGAGATTAATTGTAATAATTATTTGAGTTGAAAAATAAGTAAAAACAAAGTTATAACTCCTTTTATTGATGCAGGTTCAAGTTCCAGTTAGGGAAGTTCGACTGTATACATAGTTCAAATTGATATTTGATATTTTTCTCTGTGGAGGAAAGTGGAAAAACGCGCACAAAGCATTTTGAAGGCTTTTAATTAGAGAGATTAATTATAATAATTATTTGAGTTGAAAAATAAGTAAAAACAAAGTTATAACTTCTTTTTTTGGTGCAGGTTCAAGTTCGAGTTAGGGAAGTTCGACTGTATATATAGTTCAAATTGATATTTGATATTTTTCTCTGTGGAAGAAAGTGGGAAAACGCGCACAAAGCATTTTGAAGGCTTTTAATTAAAAAACGTCAGGGAAACGTCACGTGCCAACATCAATGCGAGAGTTCGTCCGTGCTAGGGGTGTTTGGGGTAGCATGGAGTCCTTGAAATGTTTGCAGACCCTGCCGGACTAGCAAAATGTTTTAGCGCTCCGGTTTTTGAAGGCTTATCCGCTGGCACTTTCGCATTACTTTGCCCAAGATTGGACACGTTTAGCCAACACATCCGCCCGCTCCCAAGGATATGCCACAGTCTGCCTCCAAGTCTTTTTTTTGTGCTCTTCGTTGTTGGTTGGCGAAAGTTCAAGGCCAACCACAATTAGCCTGACCAGGCAGCCACTCAAAAGTGGCGTGGGGGCGGAGGACAGCGCAGTCCTCAATTTGTCCACTTTGTTTATATTTGTTGCCAGCCATATTTACTTGGCAGCTGGCTATGCCTTGAATTTGAAATAAGGATAAGGGAAGGCCGAGGGAACTGTTGCATATTCAAGGCAGAGTTTGGAGAGGTTTGACATAAGCAGGGGCTTAGGCTATGGGATTTATTGAAAGAGCCTTTAAGAAGCATTTATTAAACAGAAGTTGCTAAGGGTTTTCGAAGGCTTATTAATTCTGAGGGGATATTTGGGCACTTGTGCCATTAAAAACCTAGTCTAGACTTTATTTGTTTGATTTGGATAACAAAAAGCAGTCCTTTCTTATATAAAATGTACCAACGAAAACAAACCCTTGTCCAAAAATATGAGGAAAAAACCTTTTTAAGAAAGCATTTTGTTATTATTTCATATTTTGCAGTTCCTGCCAACATCAATCACCCCTTTCGATTTGCAACTCAGATAAACATTTCAGTTCCTGCTAACATTGTTGACCCATTAATGTGTGTATAGCCTTGAAAGCGTTTGCTGAACCGTTCCTATAAACAGCAAGCAAAGGAAAGCATATATCCAGCTGATGCAGACTGAATAGCAGGCACACACAATAGGAGTGCAAAGGGGTAGCTCTGACGAGGGATGGTTGATATAATTATCTTGTTCCCTATTCCCCGAGAACTTTTTCAATTATTCCAAGAACCCTGCCTGCAAGCAGATGCTCCAAGGCGGGATATGCACACGAGTGTGTGTGTGTGTGCGTGTGTATCCTGCGACAGGATAACACAAAGAATTGAGCTATTGATTTTCTACACAGACAGCATTAACTGAGAAAGTTTTTCGTCAAACTACCAGTGGTGGACTATATATTAAATAAATGCTCTTTTCTGCCCTGCGACTTACGTAAAGAGTTCTAGGTGTAGTTGTTGGGTGGTGGAGAGTGTTGAGTCGGTCCCTAGCAATAACTCCCAGATATGCAGAAAATAAACGATAGCAAAGCACTATTTTTCCGTGTTGCTGCCTTGCCGCGAATCACTGTGGTATTTCGATTGCTTTGTTTATCTGCAGGCACGTGAAGCTATAGCAGGAACGCTTTCTCTCCCTCTCCGTCGCAGCTTTTCCCCCTCTTTTTCGCACTAACACACGGACACGGACACAGGCGCACGGACACGGAGAGCGACGAACAGAGCTGCGCGAGGTTCAAGAACCAACTGACTGGGGGAGTCCCACCAGGCGAAATTGTTGACTCTGCCACTCGCTCGGCATCCGCTCACACTCTCTCGTTTTCCACTCAACGCTCAGCAGGAAGAGCGACTCGCAGACTCACTCGGAGCGTGCTCGAGCGTAGTGCTGGCACTGGCTAGGGGCTATATAATTACAGTGTATGGCCGAGCCAATAAAATTGTTTACAATTTCCCCAAGAGTTTCACTCGAAGAGGAGGAAGGATGGAGTGAAAGCCAAGCAGAGAGAGGGGTTGCGTGCAACAGCTGCTGCGCAGACCATTCTACAAGCGTCTGCTTAATTACTAAGTCCTGGGGCAACGGACACAAGTAAAGCCAGTAAAGCTGGATTTAATTATACTTTAATGTGCACTTAAAAAACTTAAAGGTGTTGGAAAATTGATAAGAAGGTTGGTCCCACTGGGCCCCTCTGGCGTATACGCAATGCAAGAGCAGTACGCGGTCGTTGCGCATACGCCATGTACGCCACATCATAACTTCGGTGTAAGGCGGCTCTGCAGACCATAAAGCAAACAAACCAAGTTGATGTTTGTTTATACATTTCGTTTTATGAGGGTCGTAAAACGTTTGCCATTGAAGCGGATTGAGGACTTTATTGAGCGAAATTGTATCAGACACTTGTAAGGGATTTTTTCTAATGGAAATGTGGCTTCAAGTGGAAGTCCTGAATAAATTACAACTTAGTCTGTAAATAAAACTCTCTTATGGGTGACAAAATAAAGGGAAAGCATATTTACCCATGTCCAAGCAAGTAGTTTAGCAGAAATCATCAAATAAACACTCTACACAGAACGAGTAAGCCAATTCAGCTACACATTGCCACATTCTCCAGTGGTAATTATCTTAATGTGTTTACCCAAAATATACTTTTTGTTTAGCTATTCAGAAGCAATTTTCCCTCTATGCCTAGGTGCTGATGGGGCCAGCATTGAGAAAAATAAAACTCATAAACAACCAATTAAATTTCTGTAAATTTTCCCTTTCGATGAGATCACAACTGTAGTCCAGTTGTTCTAATTAATTGTAACCAATAGAGCTTTTGACTTTAATTTGACATTGACATTCAAATACGTTTTCTCCTGTTCTTTATTGCTTAATTTCCAAGCTTTCACATGCCGAGCGGCACACACAACATCATCGCCATGCTTGGCTGCGGCCCAGACGGAGATAATAAGTCCAAACATGACACGGCACCGACATGGGCAGTAAATACGAATTACGTTGGGCGGAACAGTCCACCAGCAGGGGAAAGGGCAAGGAGCGTCAGTAAAACGGTGACTAAACTGTGTGCTTTGATGAATTTTCGACAATCGAGTGGCGGCTCGGCTCGGCTTGATGGCTCTGTAAAACGCTCAGTTACTCAAGCATCCGAACAATTGCCTGAGCAGTGACAAGGAGGAAATCTTAAGGGCCATGGCCTAAAATTTCCATTTCGCTGCATAATAATAATCATTATTTTATGCCGCGTCTAGCAACGGCTTTATGTCTCATGGGGCACGCAATTGAGGAGACATAGCACATACGCAGTGTTGGCCGGATCAACAGTTGAGAACCGAGCATATGGCTGATTTGGGGATAAAGACCGAGCCCAACCATTAGGAATTTTAATATCCGACGCGTGTCAATGGCAGGCACACTCTAACAATGGAGTTGCAGAGGTCAATATAATTTAATTTAAATTTGTACTAAAATTTTATTCCTCTTGGAATATTGAAAAGCAATACAAACTAAGACACTTTAAAGTAAAGACTGCACATTTAAAGGAAGAGATTATTTTAATCAAATAAACAAAAATATAGTATTGCCTTGGAAAATATTTATTTCCAATAGGTAATTTACATTGACATAATAATAGTTTATAATTGCCATTAGGTTCAAAAGAAAAGTTGAAAACCGACGCGACAAACCTGCATGTACTTGTTAAATCGATATTTTATTCTTAGTGTGCATTATTATTTATTCAGAGGTCCCTGCAGGTCGACGGCTCACACGAACGCCTACGCAGTCGTTCATTTCGTTGATCTATTTGACAAATAAATACTCTTCGCCTCGTTGACACGCCACTTCGGAGGCATTTTCCATTCCTGTAGCAGGCGCATCTATTGTTGACCATTTCCGCTGCGGGTGTCAGCAAGGCCTAGCGAGCCGAGGGCGGAGCGACAAGGATGTGGCAGGCCAGACAAACCCGGCAAGCAGGACGCTTTCCGTTCTGTGCCACCACGCCCACATTCCACCACGCAAAAGCGGAAACGTCGCTCCTGGCCACCACCCTCTGCGCCCACTGTGCTGAGCATTCGTTACGTAACCGAGGAGCTCTCTCTCTCCGCCCCACTTTGTCGTCTCTCTCGGAGAACAATATTTTCTGCATTGAAGTGCGTTGAACTTGGCCCAATTCAGCGCAGTTTTGAGTGAGCCACATTCGCGACTTGAGCCTTTTTGGGACTGCTGTTGACGCGTCTGCCTCCGACTCATTGGAGGGGCTTGGGTGGGGCCATCGGTTCCTCCTCCTTTTGTCTCACGGGAGGCGTCAAGCAAAATGCGAGCGTTAATCTCTTTTTGTGCTTATGATGATTATGGCTTTTGAGCACGAGGCGTACTGTGGGATGAAATCGTTATGAATGTGCAACATTTTACCATTATCACATAAATTGAAATCTAGCCACTATTATTCTGAAATGATAAGCTTCTTTTATCACTTCCTTCACAGATTTTCCAGCTTTATAATTTATTTATTTTCTTTAACCAAAACCTAAGCTTTTATACAAGTCAGGAAACCCATAAGTCTAAGCGGCAATTACAAAGCATGTTCAAAGATTAAATTTAAACGCAACCATTTCATTTCAAAATTCCCCAACGCTGCCATTAATTTATATCTAGCTTCCTAATCTGCTGCCATAATTTATTTTAATGTCAGCCACTTTTTCCGGCCAGCAAGGATGACTGCGGTAAGCCGAGACACCTCGCTAATGATCCCAAGCCGCAAATCCCTCGAGGAGTGGGTTGGAATGTGTCACTCATTACATGGGCAAAATGAAATACAAAACTCGAGTATTGCTTTTGCTTTTGTTGTTTAAAGATCATATTTACTTCAATCACAGCACAGAATACAGAGAATATTATCTAATGGTTTATTTGTCGCTCGAAAGGAAACAGGAAACGGAACTGCAGGGAAACTATTTCCATGTGAGTGTGTTGGGTGAGACGAGGAAGACGCGTGAGGGTTTGTGATCTGTTTGTTCTTGGTGGCGTTTTGCAGGGGGTGAAAGTCGAGAAGAAGCTGCAGAGAAAGTTGAGCAAGTGCGGAAAAAGGAGTGAAAATACAGAAGAAGCAGTTATCTTATGTGTAGGCTTTATCTATATAGACTTGTATAATTGTTGACATGTATGCTTAGTGGGTTTACTCTTTTTTTGTTTTTGTTATTTTGCGGGCTTTCCTCGCTAGTTTTTAAGTTTAACACACAACTAACATTTAGAGTATTGTTTATACGCCATTTGAGGCAATAATGCAAGTACGTTTTGTATATAGGTTGATGTATACTTATTACGTTGCTAGTTACAATTGTTGACTTGGTTGTTAGTTCTACTTTAAGATCAGGTTGTTGAAATGTTTGTCTCGTAGTGGTAGTGGTACAGTGGCTTAAAGTCGAGTCACGTCGAGTCGTTCGTGATTGTTGCGAGTTGCAAAGAAAGGCATTAAGAGCTAACTGAGGTGTTGGAAACAGAACAACTTAAATTACCATATTACAGCTAAACATAATCTCAATGGGGTGTTTATTAATAGCTAACTTTGTGCAATCTATGAAAATGTAATGGTAAGAAAGAGATAATTAAAATAGCAGCAGTGTTGAGCACATTTTCTACTCCTCCCTTCATCTCTCTTTCTCCTGAGAGTAATCTCTTGTTCGAGTTTGGATTCGATTCTCACTAGGAAACGTGTTTTTGTAAAAATAAGAATTCAGCCTTCGTCCCTTTGACTAAAGTGGTTCACTTCCAGGTTGCGGTTTTATCCCGATATTATGCCCGATCAATATAGATAATTGTGGGGAAAGACGGCGCGGGCGGGCAGGTAGCAGGGATCGTGTTGATTGCGGTAGCGACGCGCCAGGAAAACGGCCAGCACCTGTGGAAACGGATACTATTATATACTGTTCAAATAATCCTTTTATTTTAAATATTTTAAAGAAAGAAAGAAACTTAAGCTCAAACCAAACCTAAAGATGTCTTACCCCTGGCCTCTTGTTGGATGTACGCTTAGTCAAAGAGCAGGCAGTCAGGGTTAGTAGAATTTCGGGAGCGGTGATAAAGTGTTAAAAGGAAATATGTTGAGAGTGAAAGGAAATATTTTTCTTTGCTGATTGCTTGCTTTCGGTTTCATATATGGGTTAAACACGTAGCTCTCTCTTCGTCTATATATATCTCTCTATAATATGTATATATGTCTAAAGTTGTATATCAATTACGCCCTAACACATTACGTACATAGTTCTGCTGCAATGTGATTAAATATATATGAATATATGTATCTGTAGATGGTATAAATATAAAGGATGCTTGTATATGGTATGTGGGCCCCAAGGGCTCATGAAATTTTTTCCATCGCAACATCAAACATTTATCAGAGACAGTGCTGAGATACGCACACTAAATAATCTTGTATGTTTCTGTATCTGGGAAATGTTTTTCTTGTTTTCGACTAGCGAATAATTTAGAGAAAGGCGCTGGGCAAGCCTCGCGGATCCTTTTGATTGCGATAGCGAACTGTTAGCCAGACGCCAACGAACTAAGGCAGCATGTGGGAAATAGTTTGATGAGAAGTTCGATTATATTGACATCGAGATATCTACTTACCTCAGTGAAGCTGAAGAAGATGCCCAGACCACCGCACAGCTTGAAGGCGTAGTCGATCTTGTCCTCCAGCAAGGGTCCACAAGGCTGGCAACGGCAGTCCGTGTCGGTGGACCCGGCACAGCACTGCTGATTGATCAGATCACAGGTGGGCTCGTCCGGCGGAGCTATGGCAGCGGTACTGGGTCCAGTGGCATTGAATCCGCAGCATCTCAGGCTGTCTTGCACCTGCTGGCGCAACTCCTTGGGCACCGTCATCCATCCCTGCTCGGCAAACTGCTGCTGTTGCTCGGAATTAACGGCCAAACAGGAACTGGCGATGGAGAACTGGATCAGGAACAGCATGAACAGAATTATCATGTACTAAAGGGGTGGGAATGAGCAATGGTCTAAAGGTTAAGGCCAAACTGGGGCAGTGCAGTGGAAATATCATCATCCTTATCGCGGTTTCCACACATCCACTCTGGTGGGGTCGCAGAGCGATACCCTCCAGCTGACGTCATGGAGCACAAAGCGCCGCAGCAGCAGCAGCTACTGAGGCCCACTCATAATTTCAGTCATTACAGGCCCGCTTTCTCTACGGAAGTGGGCACTTGTCTAAGTACGCTAATTGTTCCACATGCCACGACCTTCGGGGCTGGCAACAGTTGTGGTCAAAGCAATAGCATTGCGCAAGAAAGAAGAAAGTCATAGTTGATTTCTTTGAATTCTTGAAGATCTGCCTTACTCATAAGGGAATATTTATATAACTGACATAATCTGGAATATCATTTTACGTCTTATTTAACAATTTTTTTATGTCTGGTAAGACAATTCCTTTGTAATCAAATCATACAATAAAATTAAGGAGTATAACATTAAGTTAATGCTGATAAGTGGGTCCTAATAATACAGTTTCGGATTTATTTTCAGATAAAATCTATAGAACATGAACTAAATTCCTACTTCGATTATTCAGTGAAACCAAAGAAAGTCTATGATTTAGAATCAGTTTCATGAATGTCATTATGTTTATATAGATAAGAAAACGAAGGATAATTCATTGGAAACTTGGACGTTATCAAACCTAAGTCCCCATACTTATATCGGGATCAGAGTCGGAAACGCGGGCGCTTCATGCTTGTCAAATTCTGTATCGCTAGATTGAACCGGATCTGTGCTATTGCTTTGACCTCCACTGTGTTGTGGCACAAACGCGTGCTTCACAGTTTTGTTAGGCAAAAGGATACGAAGAAGAGCATCACTTGATGGTGCTTCACGGCACCCGCCAGTCCCAGCATGGAGATGCAGATGAGGATGACGCCGCAGGCCAGGATGCCGCCCACAATCGGCAGGTTGGTTACAATGGAGGCGGCACGTGCGTACACGCCCACTCCAATCAGTAGGAATCCAATCATCTGGGGGTCACGAGAAAGGCACAGAGAGTAAAATCAAGAAAAGGACTCAAGGATGCTCGGCCACAACAACAACAACAAAGTGGCCCAGACACAGGCATACAGGCACAGGCACACTCATACACACGCACCTGGCACCTGCCTCCGCGAAGAGGAAAATCAATATATCGAAATCCGACTAATTCAATAAGCGTCTTTTTTGTTGTTGTTCCCTTGTTTATTACGATGTTCCTCTTCCGTGTTTTGTTGTTGTTGTTGATGGCTGTATACATTTTTTTTGTGCTGTTGTGCTCTGTGTTTGTTTTTGCCTTACCACATACAAAATGTTGAGCGCAATAAGCGCATTCTTCGAGCAGGTGAAGCCGCCGCACATGTTGCCGATTTTTTTATTTATTTATTTCCTGCTAATTAGGTGTTGTTAAGTGTACTTTTAAGTTTAATTTAAATTATTTTCCGCAGACGGGTTTTCACTTTCAATTAGAGGTGCAACATCGCCATCGATGTCACTATCGATAAGATGGATGCCTTTAAAATCTGCGATACATCGATTACGTTGTCCAAGTTTCAAGCCTTGTCAGGGTTATAAACCTTATCCGCGTCTCAAACCTTACATCACCAGTAAATATCACGTATACGCCACTTAAAATTATTACAATTATTAAACAATTATTTATCTACAAGTGATGTAAGACTTATAGAAAAATTATGGTTTGGGCAAACGATAATAACAATAACAATAAGATGAGATATGAGATCAGAATTATCAAATTATAAACATTATAAAGATCAAAGATTAATTATATTAAACTTAAAATCGATAAGTTGAGATAAGATAATATTTAACAAATTATTAACATTATAATGACCAAAGATTAATTTTATTAAAATTTAACATTGATAAGATGAGATAAGATTATATTTAACAAATTATAAACATTATAATCTTGAGGCTTGAGTGAGTGTGCTTTACAATCTGAAAAACGGGCAAGTTCTTCTTTGCGAAATAAAAAAAGTTCCTTTTTCAACATAAAATCGGATCTAATTTGCAAAAGAAAAAAAATAGTTGACTCATTGGTCTATTGACGACATATTAAATGAAATGGTAGATATTAATATTATTGAGGAAGCGTAAAATAAATAAAACTGCTTATTTGCATTATTTAAATGGTTATTTTTCCACTTAAAAAGGTATAAAAGTTATTAAAACCACTACAACCGAAATTGTTTAAAGAGTGGCAGCCCTTTTGGACCAATAAATAAACAATTTTTGACTTTCTTTCTTTTCCTGGCTTTAAAACAAATAATTTATAAAATAATAGACTATTAAACATTCTGTTTACTTCTGAAAACAACAAAGTCAGTTGTTTATAAACTGTTATAATAACTTTTAAATATGCCGATAACAAAGTTATGACAAAAAGTTTGCGAAATCCGGAGCACGAACGATTGCATTGAATCTCATTGCGGTAATTGTATATCGAACATCGAAAATGTGACGCGCCGCGAAAAAAAGCGAGTGATGAAATCTTCTAAAAAGGGACAAAAAAGTGTGTTTTTTCGGGCAAGTACCGCCAATTAACGAAAACATGAAACTCATTATATTGAATTGTCAATTTCCGCGGAGCCGACAAGTGCCGTTAATTGCATTTTACATACCGGCGAGAGAATTCCAGCCCCGGCCAACAACAACTTCATTGCGTGTCAAGCGCCGAGGACCCCACAAAAGCAACAACAACAACAACAACAGCTACGAGAGCGGCAGCGGACTGGCAATGGACACCTACAGCATAAATTTATGGCCAAAACGATAAGCGCCGGCCAAAAGGAAGAAACTCGCGCCGCACTGCCCAAAATTGGACAAGGAACGTGCGTCGGGCGAGCAGGCAGAATTTAGTAGCTGTCAAAGGCATCAGCTGTGGCCCGGGCAACACCTACATACAGCTCGCAGCGGCCAGAGGTAGGAGCCACAGCCCCGGACATGGCCACGAAAGCTAAGACCAAAGTCGGAGCAAAAGTTGAGACAGCGGCGGCGCACACGCAAGGAATATGCCACAGGTGAGTTTGCCCCTTACAGTGGAAACTGTGCTCGGGGAAAGCCTTTTATCAATTACAGTGCTCGCTCTATAACTCGCTCTTTAACTTAAGAAACCAACTATATTAATGTGATTACATTTAAACATCTTACTTTATCTAGTTTTAAGCCTTCTTAGCTTGTCCCAATTTCGCAAAAACGTCTCAGCAAAATGAACATTAAGCTGCTCTTATATGTAAGTTGAAATCCTAATTGCAAACTCTCCTAGATATAGCAGATTTTTATGCTTTTCTCCTGAAACACATTACCACTCTCTTAACTCTTAAAGCCAATCTCTACTGTAATCCCCTGTTACCTTGATCGCTCCTGACTTCGCGTGCGAATGGCGAGGAATTCGGAGCGGAGTGCGGAGGTGGTGGTGTTCGGTTGGGAGTGGAGATCCCGATCCCTGTGCCGATGCCGATGCCGATGCCGATCCCCCAGAGCCGTTGGTGGCCTGTGACTTTATATGGCTGATGCTGTCAGTTGTCTTTAGCCGGGCTCATTGGCAGCTTTATTGGCGAAGAGACTGCTGGCCAAGAGCAGAGCGTGTGTGGGCCAACCTGCATACCACTCATAAATATAAATATGAATCTCGGCTGCACTTGCAAGTGGCTGGCAGCCTCGTTAGCTGCTGGCTGCTGGCTGGTGCGAAGATGCAAAACGTTTGGCAGCTCCGATTCCACAGTCGTTGCCGTAGTCGCTGTTGGAATCGGGTCTCGGACTCGCTGCGGATGGCTTCCGCCGCTTTGCCCGGCCAAGAACAACTCCGTGTGCTAACAAGATGGCAACACATGAAATTAGACTGCGCCGATGCACGTCCAGCGATAGAAGAAGAACGAACTGATCGTGCCCAGCAAACGGCAACGGCAGGAACAGCAGACTAATTAACATATTCAAATATTTGTCGCATTGTTTCGCCAGTTTCCCAGCTCCATCTCGGAGCTCCCTCTCCCCAGCCTGATCTGCTCTACTCCGCCGACTCCGCTCCTCCTGTCTGTTTATTGAAAAACCATTTTACGGTTTCATGCTTGAGAGTCATTGCGAGCTGCCACGCCCCATCCCTGGACCTGGACCTGATCCCGGGCCCATTGTGAATCTTCCTTGGGTTGCTGCAGCGCAGCAGACCCGTTGGCGCTATTTTTATCGCATTTTAAAAGGCTATTTGTAGTGGTTCCACCAGGAAGTGGCATAAATTCGCAGCGCATAATGGCTGTGAATAAATTATTTTGCTACAGCTTCCTCTCGCCCAGCCCCCGAGTCCATTGATTGCGCCTCGCCCACGGTGGCTGATAAGGCCTGGCTGACTGCCGGCCCAGCTCCGACTGCAGCCTCTCCGGCAAACCCATCCATTGCGTCGTTCATTGGGCAGGGAGAGCCCCAAAACAGATGCTGGAACAATGCACTGGTTACGTAATCACTTACCGCGATTGTTGTCCGTCCTGCCCCGTGAGAGAGGCCAGCCGGCGGCCTTCCTTGTACGCTCCAGCAATTTTCACGCACGCCCTCAACCAGCAGCTTCCCAACCCAAGGAAGTCTGGAAGAAGAGGACTGGGCTTGGCTGGAGGAGAAGAAAAAATAAAATTGGGAATTGAATACGCAGCAATCGCATGCGAAAAGCAAAAGTCCCACAGTCCGTTAGGCGGAAGCGAAGGCCAAGGCGCTGGGACACTCGGCCGGCAGGGGAGTTGGCTTTAATTAAATTTATGGGGGTAATGTTGGGGTATCTAAGTTTGGTGAAGGATTTATCGAGAGCTTCTTTAAAGGTCGTAGGTTCTTTAAATTTCTGATGGATAAGTGTAAAACCGAATGGGGTTCGAAGCATTTTATTTATTTATAAATGAGATTGTTACTAATTCAATAGGAGTAATACAAAGATATCTCTTTATTTGAAGTAAGGAATAGTCAAAATATTTATTATTTGAGTTCATGTTGAACTCTTTATTAATGAATCTGACTGTAGAGAGCTGTAATAAGGAAAACTGAGGCATAGTGTGAGTAAAGTTTAAGAATTTGAACTTGCTTTCTTAGCCATATTTCCCCACTAGGATGAGTAACCTATGTACCCTTATCTTTTACGACTTCGACGTGACACCCTTTAGCCCTCGAAAAGACGCCAGTAACGGAAGAATCATAATTTGGCTTAAACTTGTAGCTAATAAAGAAGGTTCGGCTTAAACGTATGCTGAGAAGCATTATGGACATACGTCGGTTAACGAATTTAATGTAAGTCATCTGTGGGAAGTAGAGATAAACCGTTGACTACCGGGTCTTAAGTGAAATTGAATGACCCCTGAGGTAACTGCAATTGACCGGGCCAGATTCCAGAGATTATTACAATTATTAATTGTTTTTCTCCCAGCGGAGCAGCTAGCTCGGCGGTACTGGGAATGAGAACCCACTGGAGGTTGGGTCTGCTGCTGAGTCTGAAGCTTTTGCTGAACCATTTCTCTAATTTCTAATGGGCTTCCATCGCGGGCTGCCACAAACGGTTGTCTGCCTTGACGCAGACTCGATGGCTGGCTGCCTGGTTGCCTGGCTGGCTGGCTGGCCCTGGTCAATGTCCTTTGCCATTTCGCTTTGGTTACGGCTGGGGCCTTGCATGAGCATTGCGCACGACGCGTCAGCCGCCTCCAGTGCCGGCAGCTCCTCCGGCTCTCTGAACCGCTCCGAGTCGGCCAACAGATGTTATCCCGTCCGATGCGGCAGTGACCCCAGCAGGGCCATAAATTCTCACAGTGCCTACACGCCTGCGCCTCTCTGCAAATGTTCCAATTTGTATTTTTGCACAAATTGTGCTCGCCGCCGTGGCATCTTCGGTTGCTCTTCCTGCTGGCGATGGAGATGGGAGGATGGAGGCTGCTGGCTGGTGGCTGGTGGGTTCCCGTTCCCGTTCCCTGTGCTCCGGTTGTTTGTTTTGGCTGCATTTAATTTAATTTGGCCTACCCAATTGGGCTGAACCGCAATTAGAGACAAATGTTTTCGGCTGCATTCCAGCGGCTACTTAGCCCCGCATGTTCGTGGCAATTAGCCTGCGAGGCCATCGAGGACATGGGGACATGGGCGTGTTTTTGGGGCGGGGCGAAAGTTATCTCTCTCAGTTAGTCGTAGCCTCTGCAGCAGCGGAGCAGCAAAGCGACCATTTCCCACACGTTTGTTTGCTTAATTAGGTGAAAACGGGCTAACAGCTGTCCCGGCCAGGTTTGCCTGCCTTTCGGCCTGGCCTGCCTGGCCTGCCATGCCGGGCAATTGCTAATGAGCAGGACAAGCCGGAGGAGTTGGCGAAATGAAAAGTAACAAGCCACCGTCCTCGCTTTCAGGCTTGCCATTTTGGAAATGGAAAATGGAAAATGGGGAAATGGTAAACGGGAAAACGTTCGCCACTCGTCGACTCAAGTGCTAAATTCCAACTTTTGTCAGTCTGTCTTCTTTACCCTAACAAAGAGTGTTGGGTATTTTGACTATGACAGGGATTGCAATTCGTAGTTTTTGGATAGCAAAGTCTTAGAAAATAAGCAGTTCCCTGGCCTTAATTTATTACAAACTGAAATGTACTATCTAAACTTTAGAAATCTGTTCCAATTAATCGATTTCCAGGGAATAAACCCAGTTAATTGATCTCTCATAGTTATTAATGCAGACCCTATAATATTTATGTTTGGTTTTCTTCATTGAAATGAAAAGATATCTCAAAAAGCCAATGAGCTAAGCCGCTTCAATTGATTTCCTGCAATTCCCATTTGCTAGAGCATAAGAAATTTCACTGGGCAGGTCGTTCGGTTAGTCTTTGGCTCATCTGTGAGTTTGGCTGGCTTCTTCACCAATTTCTTCCTCCTTGGCGAAATTTGGCGGTGCCCATTGCCATGGCAAGTGCATAATTTTTCAATCAAAGCGAGCAGCTGTAAAACAAACAAAAGCAGAGGCCAAGGCAGAAATCGTGAGGCAGGCCAACATGGCCAGAAAAGAAACCCGAATAGGAAAAGCTCTCTGGCCGCGCTGGAAAGGTGGAAAGGAAGTGCTGCAAACGAGATCTTCACCTCGTCGCATCCCATCCTATGCCAACCCATCCCAACCCGTCCAATCCCATCCAATCCCAGGCCATCGGAGCTCCAACGAGGCAATGGCAATGGCAATGGCAATGGCATTTAAATGCAAATGACCACGAAGCGTGAGGGTGTTCAATGCGAACTTTATGCATGGAAATTGGCAAAATGCGAGCAAGCATTTTCCTCAATGGTCAAAGTGTCAACGGCAACGAGTGTAGGTGTTGCAGCCATTGTCTCCCGCATTCCAGCTCGGGCCGGGCCAGGCCCAGAACGCTTTGGACCAGGCCAGGCCAAGTCAAGCCGCTAATTAAAAGCCATTGCTAACAGTCAACGACTTAATGGCCAGGCATTTGCATAGCTG
This sequence comes from Drosophila pectinifera, assembly GCA_008042775.1. Classification (NCBI taxonomy): domain Eukaryota; kingdom Metazoa; phylum Arthropoda; class Insecta; order Diptera; family Drosophilidae; genus Drosophila; species Drosophila pectinifera. The sequence continues at coordinate 28,627 of VNKC01003545.1, forward strand.
TCAACGCAAATGCCCACACTTGGCCACGTTCTATCTGTCCAGGCTGAGTGTCCCTCGCCACGCTCTCAAGTGAGAAAAACCAAAAACAAAAAGCGCTCACGCAGCGCTGGTCCGGATCGGCTGGACTCCGCCTGGTCTGCCGCCCCATAGTCACACCAACTTCAACTATTAAGAGATAGTAAAACATCATAGCCGTGTCCAAGCCAAATACGCACCAGAACCGGCCATAAAAATTGTCAACGCGTGGCTTTGATGGCTTTTACCCTAACCTACAGAAGGGGTATATCTATTACAGCTATATGCGGTAGCTTATGGGATTCTCAGGCTTTAAATCGTATGGTCATTCTTTAAAAGTGATTAAATATCCAAAATAAGTACTTCTGAAGATTAATATTAACGGTCTTTCAGTCGATATGTTACAAGATTGATCTAAGGAAACTAACCTTTATATACAGTATACATTTTAGGATTTATTAAACTCATACCATGTTTCGTAGGTAAATTCCATATAGTGTAGTCCCTAGAGCATTCTGAATTCGGCTGGAAAAGTATTTTTCAATTAACTGCAGCTTAATAGGGGCGTGTTATTCAACACGAGGCTCGACGCACATGCGTATATCACACCTATCCATCGGCGGAGGGAAGAGGCGGGAGGGGTCCAGATAAAGGAGGTGGAGCATTGGGCAAGGAGGAGACGAGCCTCGTCTCGTGGACCTATGGAGACAGTGGAAGACGGCTTCATTCTGGAAGGCGGCACACGTCGCTGTCGATACGCGGCTTTTCGCACATTTCAATTTCAAGGCGATGGTGATTAATAGCCGCCTTCAGTGGCTCTGAATTTTTGATGGGACCAGCAAATAAGATCCGGGCTTGGATATGGATACGGATGGGTATAATGGCGTGCGTAGCTGGAGCGTTAAAGAGATCGTAACACGCCTGGTTAAGCTGGTTGCTATTCCGCCCCATAATTTGATTAACACTTTTGTCGGCCGGCCCACGGATGAGGCACCCAAAGATACGCCACTCATATGTGCCACATGCCACCTACCACCTGCCGGGTCTGCTCAAATTGCCGTGAAATTATCATAATTTCTTCGGGTGTCTTTCCCTTATGACAAACATCAATTTAGCTAAGCGCTTGCCTTGGTTTCGTCAGCCGAGTGTTAATTGGGAAGGGTCTTGGCTGCGGTGAATTAATTTAGTACTTCAGCTTCACCTTTTGGACTATTTACATTAGGTGTTAATTGATTTCGGTCTGCCCTCTGCTTACAGACTTAATGGAGATCCAGCGAGACTAAGAGCTTAATGAAGGGTACTGGTTTGGGATTCACCTTTCCAATTTCTAAAGAGTATTTCCTGGTTTTGTAATCACTTCCAATCATTATAAAGGCTTGTAAAAAATATCCCCGAAATAAGGAAGACCATTACACTTATGTTTAGACATTTTATTTATAAATATGTATTATTAGGCGTAGAGTTTATTGCTTTACTTAATCAGTACAATTCGTTTATCAAGATTCGTTTATTAATTTCAATCTCCTGTCTGAGATTTAACTAAGTCTGACCCCCTCTCCGAAGGGGGGACAAGTCGAAGCTCCTAGATATAAGCACCGCCTCGCGTGTCGGCCAATAAATAATATGAAGTACGATTAGCAAATAAATAGTTAGAGTAATAGCTTGGACGGGGGGTTCGGGGGGAGTCGGAAATTTGGAAATGCCGCCTTGCACAGAAGCCTGGCGCAAAACATTTTGATACAAAATTATTTGGCAAACTTTGTGGGAAAATGTCAGCAGCTCAATAGTTAATAATAAATAGTGTAATAGTTATAAATGCAATTCGCTCGAGTCTGGACTTAGACATAAGGACATGAAGCAGATTTCTCACTAAACATATGATATAATAATTAGCCTAACTTTCGCTAGAGAGAGTGGATTAAACTAATTCGAATTTAGCGGGCAGAATTTCCATGTTTCTTGGCAATGCGCCGATTTAAAATGCTGGAACCTCGACTTCCTCGACTTCCAACGCATTTAAAAGCGCGCATTCTGGAGAGATATCGTATCGTATTGTAAAAAAATGTGAACTTTACGTGTAAATTAATCGTAGTCTTAGCCTAGGCTGGAATTAATCTAGGGTTTCCAATGATTTTCATGTGTGTGTCGCTGCTAGGCGAATATTTTCTATTCAAGTCTCATCGAATCTTTTGAAGCTTTCGAGGCATATTGCGTTTGTTCCCAGCTAAGTGTTCCCAGCTAAGTGCGAGAGCCACCCAGATCAGATCTCCCCTAGAACTGCTGTCCGTAGCGCCCGTTGATGCCGCTGTCGTAGAGCTTGCTCAGCGTGTCCTTGGCACTGCCCACGTAGGACGCTCCCGACGAGGAGCCGGCGGAGGATGGCGGCGGAGGTCCGTAGAGCATGGTGGGCGCTCCGTAGGTAATAGTGGGCGTGGGCTCGTGCTGGTACAGGTAGCGCTCCTTGCTGGTGCGGCGCTGCACGGTCTTCCAGATGCCAAAGATGCTCAGCTGGGCCAGCAGGAAGAGTCCTCCGGCCATGATAAGTCCTGAGAAGGAGAAAGATTACAGTGGAAAGTGAGATTATAAGGATCGAAGCTCTAAAAGAGAGAGGATATATCTTGATTATTATTAAATTAAATCCTTGAAAGCCTTCTATAAATGGTTTCTAAACTGTGGGAAAATTCTGTAACGCTGTCTCCAAACAGCTTGAAATTGAATCCCCAGAAATCAAGTAAATTGAGGTTTAATCTGGCTTTAAAACCGGCTCTCCCAAGAACTTACCAGCCTCAAATCAACAATATTGCTCCAGATCCGAGGCGGTGTCTTCGCCCTCGGTGTACTTGAGCAATTTGAAAAGGGAAGTCGGCCTCTTATCGCCATAAATCAAGCGGATTATCTCGAGTAACCGATCTAGTTCGAGGAGCTTCAATGAAAACTGGTTGCCGCTGCCCAGCCGACGAAAGCGAACCAACGCCGGCCCAGCGATAAGATCGCTCCAATCAGCGGAAAACAGGGAGTCCCGAGGAGGAGGAGGTATACCTAGAGCCAGAAGAGTGACCTCGGATCGGCTTGGTTATCACAGAAAACAAAAGTGGGCGCCACTTGACCCACTTAGCAGTGAACTGAAACAGAATGAGGAAAGAAATAGCTCCAGGGCAGACGCAAACGAGGCAACGTCCAGCGAGACCGGGCCGAGTCGGAGTCTGAGTCCGAGTCCACCGACCAAGTGACCAACTTTGACAGCAACAAGTTCAAGATAAACAAAAACAATGAGAAATAAAACAGCGACAATTTAATGCATGAGTTGCATATTTCGGCACGGACTCACTTTCTATACCCTAGACATCGCATGTTGCTGCTGCCGCTGCTGCTGCTGCTGCTGGGTTCTTAAGAGTGCAACATGCCACATAAATAAGCCCAGGAAAGCGGCGGACAAGCGGAGGAAATTCGAAATGCCGATGCCAATGCCACCACAGCCGGTAGAAATCGGGTGAAAGTGCCGCCAAAGTTAAAGTCAAAGTCAAAGTCGAGTTGCATGCGTTGCTGCTGCTGCTGCTGCTGCTGCTGCTGCTGCTGCTGCTGCTGCTGCTGTGCTCTTGCTGTTTTTTGTCCAGTTCACGAAATCAGAATTTAAGAGCATCAGCAACTGCAACAGCAACCGCAACGACGACATGCCAGATGACTATCAAAGATTACTTCGTAACAATGTTGTGCCTGTTGTTGACCATAAAAAGTAAGCTCAGCTCGGCGAGTAAGCCAAAAAACAAATCAACAAACAAAACCAAGAGCCACAACATGGCCATCATCGCCATCATCGCCTTCATCATCATCATCCTCATGACTTGAATGAGTTTCAATAACAAAGTGCACGCACTTGAGACTTTTATTTATGTATTTGACTCCGGCTCTGCGAGCAGGCCCACAACAGTAACAAAAGGGGCAACAACGAAAATATACAAAATTATAACAATTACTGTAAACGGTCCGAGGAACAAACGAGTTCTTTGTTTTTTTTTTTTTTTTTTTTTTTTGTCTTTTCTTGGCAGGGGGAGTACGTAGAGTGAACGAGAGGCGCCCACAAAATGGTAAATAATTTGATGAAACCCGGCCCAGAACAAAGAGCCAGGAAAATGGCTGAGAAAAGCTAACGGGGCTGAAGGGAAAAGTAAGCGGGCAACGAAAGTGAAGTGAATTAACTGCAGAAACGTTTAAATAAATTCTACAGCCAAGTAACCCAAAGGACGGGGACTGTGCCATAAAAATGATTAAAGCGAGCCGAGCATTAATAACGCAGCTTAAACAAAAGCCCAAGCTTAAGATGTCCAAATGCGGTCTACCTTTATGGGTTTTAAGTCAAACCCTAATTAGTTTGAAGTCTTTTTTAACGATCGTAAGGAGCTGCGGGGTGCTGGGGACACTTAAATAAATATCCCAGGTCTGAGATTGTCTTTTAAGTAAAAATTCTTCACCGATTAGTAGGTACATTCAATGCATTCTGTAGAAGCAACTGAAATAAGAGCGATTTGCTGGCAGTTCACTGGCAACTTTGCTTGGAATCTGGACGCACTACCCAACCCGTCTACGAACTCGCTTTCGATAAATAAGGAAAGAGAAATGAGAATGATCTGTAATTTGGAAGCAAACTACCGAATCGAATATAAGAAATTGCATCGTGCTGCCGTTTAATAAAACATTTACGAGTAATGGCGAATTTGATGAAAGCGAAATGATTGGACTGCATCTAGGAAGCAGACTGGCCTGTGATTCTTTTGAAATAATACCAGAAATTAGGCCGTAAAGCGGCCATTAAAGTGTTTGCAGTAATGGGAGAGATTCATTTCTAAATAAATATCGGCGAGGAATGAAAAATGCTCATAAACATTGACAAATTACAGGGTGTTGAGTCATCTCGCCGCCCGATGACGTTAAATTGCTGCTCTGCATGCCAAGGCCTGAGCCGGGGATGCTTCGGAGCCACCTCGCACCCAGCCCCGTGGCGCACGCATCAAAGCTCACCTGGTCAAGTGCTCAGGTGCTCGGCTCGCAACAATGTGTGTGGCAAATGAGCTTAAGCACAAGTAGAAACCGTTGCTCTAATTGTAGGCAATGAGCTTCGGTTCGTTCTGCTCGCCTCTGATCTGCCTGGAAATGCGGCGCGTAATTACCACAAAAATGTATGCTGGCGGTGGTCCACCGGAGCCGAGGCTGGACTGGAACTGACGCTGGAGCTGGAACTCAAGCTGAAGCTGGAGCTGAAGCTGAAGCTGGACCTGCTGCTGTCTAACGAGCTGTCAATTTAACGCTTCAACGCCGCATCGCATTCGCTCTGATGCGGCATGGCAATTGCTCCACAAAGGAATGACACATGGGAGATGCTCGGCCGGTCTCCGGGAGCCAGGAAACCCAGCGGGCCAACTGTGCAAAAAGTTTTTCGCGCCGCACGAAAATGAGGCGTGCAGAATCCTGCTGCCAGAGAGCCCCAGTCCCTGCCCCTGCCGCTGCCCCTGCTGCTGCTGCTGAACTAGTGACCTGGTCGTGAGCCAGCAGAGACACCGGGGCCAGCATCATAACTTGTTTAATGCAGTCGCAGAACACGTTCTGGCCGGAAAAGCCAGAACCTAATTTAACTCCCATGCAGGAGAGCCATCAGCCAGCAGCCGGCAGTCGGCGGTCGGCGGTCGGCAATGATGAAAAATTGATTCATTATCAAAATTAGCGAGGCCAGGAACAAGCTGAGCGGCTCACGACGGCCGACGAGAGACCACGATGTCGTCCTGCTCCTGCTGCTTGTCTATGCAAATCAAGCTGCCTTTGATTTGCGCTTGATTGGGCATTTTCACAGGGAGTTCGTTCGAAACTTACCATAGCCATTAAGGCAAGTGAGCTTGTCCTGGGCGACGCCCGCATAGGCCTTCTCGTGTGGACCCGATCCGCGGTTGCTGTCATTGCCGCTGCCGTTGGTGGTGCCGTCCTCCGCCTGGAAGCCGAACTTGTCTGTGATTTGTATGGACTGCATGAGCAGTATGTTATCATCCGCAGGGCCCACATCCCGTCGCTGGCGTGTGCTGACCATGAACTCGGCTGCAATAGGAATGGAACGGGCAAGGGAGGTTCGTTAGTTGGCTGAAATAATGGCGGGGAGCTGGGGTGAATAAAAGTGCTTACCACCGTCGGTTCCGTTGAGCACCGACCGCTTCTTGCGTCCATAGGAGACCAGGGACTTGAGCTCACCGCTGGCGCCATCCTCGCTATCGCAAATGACGGGCTCGCAGCGCGGGATGCAGGGCGTGACGAGGGCGCGGAACTGAACCACCTCGCTGGAGGGGAACTTGAAGGCGTCGAATTGCGAGAGCAGCACCTTGCGATTGTGCGCCAGCTTCTGGATGTTGCCCATGATGTATTGGTCGGTTGGGCAGCCATTAGCATCGATCAGCGTTATCTCGGCGCTGTCCGATCCGTCCATGGCCACCAGCTCCCGCACAAAGATCTCGTAGGGGCTGTTCGGCTCGACGATCTCGAAGCGCAGGGCCAGCGGATCACCGACCTCGGCGATGCGCTTCATGTCACTGCCGTCCCGCGAGGTGATCTTCATGATCACATTGGGCGAGTCGATGGTGATCTCCTCGCTCAGCGACGACTCAATCTCGCCGGTCACTCCCAGGTCAACGTCGTTAAGCACCGTCTTGTTGGTCAGGTCGTACTGGCAGGAAACAGCGAGTCCCAGGTCCGAGGAAGTGACGATCATGTCGTGGTGCTGGATCACAATGTCGTTCATGTACCGGCCATAGGCGCTCTGGCGGACATTGCACTCCAGGTCGTTGTAGCCCATGCGGAAGTCGAACTCCAGCGAGTTGTTCACATTCACGGCGCAGGACTTGGGCGCTCCCTTGGCGTAGACCTTGCCGTCGAAGAGCTTGGAGGTGCGGATCTTAGTGATCATCTCGCCGGAGCGGCACTCGATCGAGACATTGTAGCAGGCCGAGAGCTCGTAGGTGGCCGCCTCGGGCACCTCCAAGTAGGGATCCATCACGTCGGTGAGGGTGGCGCGGCTGTGGTGCGACAGGCGGCAGACCATGTCCCCGGTGTCGTTGTAGTCGTAGGAGTGGCACCTGTCCGGGATTACGGTTAAGCGGCTGTCAGAACGGAGGCCTACTTTAGGGCCAAAGAACCTTACCTGTAGGGGGAGTTCAGGCAGAGATCGCGGCACTCGTCAATGGTATTGATGTCCTGGTAAACCGAGTCCACCGTCTTCAGGATCTTGCCCGAAATGCGCTTGAACTCGCACAGCTTGCTGGGCTCCTCGGCGCAGTTGTTCTCCAGGTAGTCGGCTCCGTCATAGGGCTCCACGCTGCCTCCGGCGGAGAGGGTGATGCGATCCATGTCGGAGAGCTCGCACAGCCCCGAGTGGCGGTAGTAGTTGGCCGAGCTGGTCGAGTTAAGAGTTTTGAGCGGTTCGGAAGGGCGGAAGAGTGAAGGGCGAAAGGCGAGTGGCGGAGTTAGAGGAAGAGAGCAAGCGATACGCAGAGATTAGGAAGGAGTTGCAAGTGTACCCCAGTTCATGGAGAGCAACAAGAGCAAGTGAAGCCGCTCGAAATCATAGGGTATTAGACAGGGTTAAAATCATAGTAATTTGAGAGAAATAAGTGCTTAATCAATAGATGTCCCACCCAAAGAAACCTTCTACCTTTCAGACTGATTAAGATATCAGATGGAATTCCTTGAGTCAGAACTCCACTACATCTTTCTCTATTTGTGGTTCAGCCCGAAGGCAGCATACCCATCCTAGGACCCAACTTTACTATGCATTACTTAACACCTGCTCCAGGTGGACACTCACCGGCATGTGAATTCGGACTCGCCCAGGCAGAGCTCCAGGCAGTCGCGGCGCGACAGAACCGTCTGACTAGACTTGACGTGCTCCGGCAGGCGGTAACCTTGAACGCGATCGATGCACCAGGCCTTGGAGCAAGGACGTACGCCCAAACACGATTTCTGTGCGTAGATGGTGAAAACCGGAAACTGCGAGCGCGAAAGTGAACCTGAAAGTGCAGAAGACAAACAAAAAGCGTTAAAAAACCTCAACAGGACAGGCGGGAAAATCGGGAAAAGCTGGAGAGGCAGCGGCAGCGGCAACGGTGCTGTGCGTACGCGCTGCGTGAATTGCGTAAATTGCGCGTTTTATGCGTTTTACGCACACGCCCCTTCACTGCAAAGTAACAGGCGTTGAGAAACGCTGAAAAGCTGGAGCCGAATCGGCGGCAGAAACCGCGGCCACTGCAGCAACGACAACTGCATCGACATTCGAGATTCGACTCGAAGGAAGGCTGCGGCAGAAATTATGCGTTACTGTTCAGCGCCAATGCCAAAAGCCAGTTTGCTGTTTGCAGAATACATGGCAAAATCTAGTTTGCCGGCCCGGGACGGGCCCAAAGCGACGACGTCGCCTTGGCAGCCGGCCAGGCAGCCACCAAATCATGCGTAAAAGCAAAAGGCGTGTGCAGGCGCCTTTTTTTTTTGTTATTTATTTCAGCCTTTTTTCGTGGTCAACTTGGGACATGAGGGTGATTTATGCCCCGGGACCACGACACACCAAGGCACACAGAAAGAAAATATTACCAATCTCAGGTTTTAGTTCATATATATTATTGTGAGCAACGGAAAGCTTCGAAAAATATCGTTTTGACCTATTAAGTCCGCTGATTCTTGCATTTTTCTTCAAGTGCACGCAAGCCGCATGAACTAGAACTCAGTAATTGAGAAAATGAATGAATGAACGGCCGGGCTGAGCTGAATTATTGAGCTTTCTTTGGCACAAAAAGAAAAACAGCGCAGTCGTTGCCGCAGTTGTCGCCGTCTTAGTTGCCGTTTCAGATTCTCACACTTTCTAACTCACCTGGCAATTTATCGGCGGTCGTCTTGAACAGCACACACAAGCCGGTTTCGTAGTTGACAGCGCTGCAGGACTCGTTGCTCTGGCAGGCCTCCAGGCAGTCGGTGAGCATCAGGGTGCCGGGCAGGGTGTCCAGCATTTTCGAGGGGGCCGACAGCACGTAGCTGAAAGTGAAGAGAGATGATTTATAAATCAGATCGGGCCAAAGCGATATCGGGGCCCCGATACCCCGGATGATTTATGACCTATGCTGTGACCCCACTAATAGATTTCGAAAACGGTCAAGGAGGAAATCGAAAGTGCTGGCCATAGGTCTTTGTTATGATTTCCAGCGACCAAACAAAAGACTCAGGCAACGAACTTGCGGCGGGCGATGACATCGGGCACAAGTCTTGGGATTAGTCACGTTTTAGCCAAAGAGTGTCACTCCTACGGCCGCCACACATTTGCATATGCTAGTTAGCAGCGTTCCCCGGCTCGGTGGTGGCACTATTTCTGGCTTCCCACCTGCCGGTGGCTTCACTTCACCGTTATCTCTCGCTATTTCCCTTGGCTCCGCTTCCTATGGAAATGTTAATTGGCCCGAATGTCAGATGCATTTCATTAAAAATGTATGAACCCTTCGCCGGCCCATTGTGTTGTCGCTCAGAAATTCAAATTTTAGAAGAAAAGCAAAAGTGAAAATAACAAGTGGCTATATAAAATGTAATCAAGTTTCTATAATGCCGGCGGTTGCGTAAGCCGCTGGGCTGGGGGAAACTTTTCATTGTTTTGTGACGATTATGAGTAGGTAGCACTCCGATGGGGCGTTCAATTAGTTATGAAATTTTTAGCAAACGAAAGAAAGTCTATTTGAATAATATTATTTTAATAAGCTACCCGATGGCGCAGGGAAATAGCTTGGCAAATGCAATTTCCTATTATCATTAAGATCTTGGTTCTTTTACTTATTATTATTTTCAATGACTCCTTAGATCTTGAAATTGCTTAGAAATGCATATTTTAAATGACTTCCTTGACCCAAAGAATAGTAATTAATTTAGTGAAGCTTGTAAAGATTCCTCCTTCGGCTTACATATGAAAAGAAGCCCCGGTTTTCTATCAACTTTGTCTCAACTCACCCGGTAATGATCTCAAAGCCAATCATATCTGGATCGCACTCCTCCTCCTGCAGGACGGCCGGGGCCTTGTCCGTCTTGGCCTCCGGCAGTGCCTCAATGGGCGTGGCCAGCGGCTTGGGCAGCTCGCCGGTGCCGCCTGCAGCTCCAGCTGGAGAGCCAGCAGCTCCAACGGTGGCAGCCTCGGCCGCCTGGTCGCTGCTTCCGTCCGTCGTGGTGGTGCTGGTGGTGGTGCTTACGGGCGTGGAGCTGCCATTGTTGCCCGGTGCGGCGGCCAGCGGCGAGGGCGTCACATTGTTGCGCGGAACGGTCTGCTTGACCGGCTTGACAGGACGTTTTGTTTTGCGTGCGGCGCTGGCGGCGTCACTCGCAATTAGGCAGAGCAGCAGCAGAAAGGTGCAGCGGCGTAGAAACATTTTGTCTGCAATTGAAATTGATAGGCGTTGTGGTTAGTGGCGAGCGGTGAGTGGCAGCGGCGGAAGGGGGCTTGGCCGAGGCTAAATGTTAATTAGGCAACTAATTTCACATTACGCGTAATTTATGTAATTCCTGGTGTGCATTTTATTGGTTTAGTGCTAGCTGTTCTTCGCAGGCAGCCTCCACGGGGGCTTTGTACTGCCAGGAATGAAACGGAACGGAACTTTGTGTCTTCGGATGGCAGCGGCCGTCTGCCCCGACCCTCGCCCCTGGTCTCTGGCCCTGACTCTGGCTCTGGCTCTAGCTCTGGCTCTAGCTCTGGCTCTGGCTATGTTCGAGCTTTAATTGCCTGGCTTGTTCGCCGTGTGTTTCAGCGTTTAATTAAACCTACAGCGCGCTTACAGCTCACAGCTCACAGCCATCTTGGCTCTTTCCATTGTGCATACAGCAGCAGAGCCAGCAGAGCCGGCAGAAACAGAAACAGTTGCAGCCACAATCAGAACAAAAACATTACCGAGACCTCTGTGGAGCGAAGTTTTATGTGTGAAAAACGCCGCCGCCTGGGAAATATTTCGGAGGAGCAAAGAGAGTCTGGATGCGACTGGGACTGGGTGTAGGTGGCACCATGCTGGGGGAAACCTGGGAGACGGAGACCCCGGAGACCCCATGGGCCTAGATTTCACCTAGTACAGGCGGGTTATGTTCCAGTTACCCCAGGTACATGTGTATATATGTTTAGGTGCCCGGAGCCGCATGAGATAATTAATATTATTAGTAAGGGAACGTGAACCCTGATTTTATAACGCAATAAATTACAGTCAAGTCATTGCACTTCCGCTTGAAGCTCAAAGAATCCTTGTACAGCCTCTGGAAGTTATCTGGGCTCAGAACTTAGGTACTTAGGCATAACTTAAATGCCAGATACCAGAGCCAGATCCTTAACTTTATGGCTCTGCTCACTTGCTGTACTTGGAATCTATTATCTTATCTCAGATTCATACGGACCATGTCAATGACTTCTGCTTACCCTAAAAAACTCGTCTTCGTCATAACAATTTGCTAATCCAATTATGCAATCTGGCATCAAGACGCGCGAAACAATTAACACTTTACAGCTGACGAATCTCGGATCTGAACACTATTTTCTCTGTTTTTTTTTCGCGAATAACTGGCCATTTCCCCGTTCCAGCGAGAAAGTGAATTCAGGCGCTCATAAAAAAACGGACAAAAGAAAAACAAACACATTTTCATGTTGTTAAATATCTTTATGCGTTTCGGCTGTCGATGCCCGACAAAGGCGTAAAAAAGTGAGTTTCACTGCCCGACAATAAAGCGGCGGAGAAAGAAAAAAGCGGCCTCCTGGGACTCGCACTCGCATTGGCCTGGCCAAGAGCTGAGCCGGGCTGAGAGCCGGGTTGAGCTGGGCTGAGTCGAACCACCTGTGAGATAATCTAAAGTGTGGCTCATTATTTTGCCGGAGAGACAACGAAGAAGATTTAGCGGTTAATAAGCGTCTGCGTGAGAAAAGATTTTTGCGCTGGCTGCTGCTTCGGTTTTTCATCTTTCTCTCATTTTTTTTTTGTGTGTCGTTGTTTTTTTTCTTCTGTAAATTGTACGCCGGGCACTTGTTTAATGTTTCGTTAGTTACATAATTAATTATGAGCCGCCGCAGGAGGAGGAGGAGGCTCTCCAGGTGGACCCCGGTTGCATGCAAAACCAGCGCCACGCCCACACCTCTGCAGCTGCCACGGCCGGCTCACACATAAATTATGAAAGCCAAACAAGAGGAGAGAAAGAACCGTTAATGTTAATAACATGCTTTAAGATACTCTGCACTAAAAACAATATGTGGCTCTGCCCCCCCTCGATCACCTCCCAACTACAAGCACCATTCTTCTGCTCGATTGAACGGCAATGGGAGATGGGGTTGGGTTGGAGATTTACAAAGACTGGTGCGAAGACAGAGACCCGGAGAACGGGAGGCGCACTCATTACGGAACGCTCACTTCCACTTGCAATTAGTTGTATGAATGAATTTATGCTAATTATAGGCCTCGACGGCCAACGCAACGCGCTTTTAATAAGCCAACGAGAGACCTCGGACCAAGGCGTCGCGATGCCTGGCTGCCTGGATTTTTCGGCCTTTTGTTTCAGCTTCATTCTTATCTGCTGGCCCTGTGTTTTCCCTGCCTTTTTCGACCCCTTTCCCCTCTGTTTTTCTTTCGATTCGGTTCAGTTTCACCTGCTAACCCACAAATGTAATGAGCCATTGACCAAAGTGGACAGAAAGCCGGCTAGGAATGGACGCAGAGAAAGAACGGTAAATGTGCGTGTGTGTGGCATGCGGTTAGGGATTCGGAAACCAAAAATTTTTAGAAAGACTAGGAATGTTCTGCGGTTCCACCGAGCAGAGCACTTAGAATTTCCATGTGAGCGTAACCGAACCGCCGGAGAAGAGAAGAGGCAGCTACATTTTAATTAACCCGGCTGGCATAATTTGTGGCTGGCCAAACGTTCTGGCCGGGCCACAGAGCCACAAAGGCTTTCCATGACTTTTGATTCCGCGTTTCGGCCGATGTTTTCCCTCGCCGGGGTTAGATATGTCTATCAATTTCACTAATTGAACGTTAACAAGCCGCCGCCGAGCGCTGCAAGCGCTGGAAGCGGTTTTTCCATCTATCAATCATGTAAACCACTCAGCGATCCCAATCGGATTGCTGGGAGTAGTGGAGTTCCACTACCAGGAGAGAGAGAGATATACAATTTGGTTAGTTATTAGGTGAGATCGGGCCATTCGCAGCTGCTTCCTTGTATGCCTTGTATGCCTTGTATTCATCCTCCTCGTTAATGTCTGGATCATAAACAAAAGACTCTGGCAACGAACTAACCATACATATGCGCCGGTCTGATTGCGGCCTGCAGAGTTTCCATTACAATTTGCTAATAGCTTTTCGCCTCTGCCGGCCGCTGAATCGAGGTGAATGAAAATAACACAAAAGATCTTCTCCGGCTTTCAAAATGAACTCATTTGCCGATGAAAATCAAATTGAAAACGTTTACATTGAATTCGATTTGCTTGCGGTCTCGAAGGCCTTCTGAAAGGTCAGAACAGCCACCGCCGAGGCCCGACTGCCTGACTGCCTGACTTTCAATATATTCAATGAAAATTTCTCTAGTTTCGTATGCAAGTTCCCAGGCTGCGGAGCCAGCCGCTGGCTTTCAGGCCATTTCACAAAAGGCATAATATTTCGGTTCGTTCGATTTGAATTTATGCCAACTAAATGCCAAATGCTAATTGACTTTGCAGCCATAAAAATCGAGCCAACTAAAAAAACACTTTCTCAGCCAAGGAGCCCAGACTCCGCTGCGCAACCTGACTCCGCTCTCCGTCTCCTGCTCACTGCTCACTGCTCCGGCCCGGGCATGCATAATAAATATGGCTTTTGTGGAGCGAGCCGGCTGAGAAATGAGTGCTTGGCCCGGCTCGGCTCGGCTGGCAAGGAGGAAGCAGCATATTAGCGGCAGCAGCGCCCGGACTCGGCGGCATTATCATAAACTAAATATAGCAGCAAATATCAATTTGATTGTGCTGGCCGAGCGCACAAATTGAGACCGGTGCACAATGGCCAAGAGACTCTCCAAGAGACCACTTCACTCCACTCTGCGAGCAGTCCGGGCCAGAGGACGGAATAAAGACCATCGGGATCGGCAGGCATTGTGTTGCAAGTACCGTTGAGGTTTAGCGCATGTCCGGCGTGTCCGGCTGCTGGCCAGTGATAAATTATCACTGTTGGCCGGGCCATTACTTTTCGGAAATGTACGAGGTGAGCGACTGCAGTGGCTCAGCACCGCCGCCGAAGCCGCCGCCGCCGCTGAGTTCTGCTAACTTATAGCCGGCAATGAAAATGAGAATCAGAATGGGACGATGACGATGAGAATGCGCTTTAGCCGATGGGCACACTCCAAGAAAATTCAGCTATCAAAATTAATGCTTGCGGAATCAAGGAAATACAGTTTAAACAACAGAGAACTCTTGATAAAATGTAGCTGAGACATGCTGATATATTTATGCCTTTTTAATAGAACAAGGATGAGTCAATTTTAAATATACATTTTTATCTCCATTTACATTATTTGTTCCCTATGAAAATACCCTACATCTATTTAAAATACTTCAGAAAAGTTCAAAGAAATCTTGAGGAAACTAAGTGAATATGAAATGTATTTTTTAGATATCTGAAATCCCTCTTGGCTTTTAAAAAGGTTCATTAATAGGGTTTCTATTACAACAGTTCATAGAAAATTCTTAGGAACTCATTATAGCAAATTTCCTAAATTTTTCATTGTTTTTATCATTATTTTCTTTCTGTGTGCCGCGGTAACCCAAGATTTACAGAGGAGTCATCCAGAGATACGCTTCGTAGCCCCGAGTTTGGGGGCCAAGGCGTTGGCGTTTATTATGCAAATATTTTAGCCTTAACTTGCGGCTGCAAATTAATATTGCTCAGCTCGGAGCTGCACTTGGAGGTGGAGCTGGAGCTGGAGCTGGAGTTGGGGTAGGAGCTGGACCTGAGCTGGAGCTGCAGCCAGAGCTCGAGTTAAAGTTCCCCGGCTGAACAATGTCGCATTCATTTAACGGCACTTGGCTGATTGTTATTTAAAGTTCAGTTCATAACAATTGTGGCCGTGGTGCCGTGGTGCTGATGCTTTGTCCGCTTCGCAATTTACTGCTTTTGCATAGTTAACAACTTGATTGGTAGCGCTGGGCAGTTGGCAGCAGCCTGACATTGAAATGTAGGCCTTGCCATCATCGATGCCCGCCAATGATTGTCGTTGTAGCTGCTGATGTTGCTGATGTTGCTGCCGCTGCTGATGTTGCTGCTGATGTTGTCGTGGCTGTCTCCTTTGTGGCTGTTGTCATGCTGCATAAGTGGAGGACTGGTTGCCGCTGTTGCATAACTAACAATGTTTAGAGCGCATAAATACATGGCCACGGCTGCAACAACTCAGCCACAAAGCAGCCACAGCGAGGCGAACTCCATCTAACATCTAACATTCAGAGTAACGGAGTCCCGCACAAATGCTCATGACATGCAAAGGAATTTCAGTTATGTGGCCAGTTGCAGGCCGCCCCATGCGGGGCGTGTTTCTGCATCCCGGGATATATACTATACTCTATACTCTAGCAGTATCCATCCAGCCATTTAGCAATGCAAATTGCGTTGTTTAGTTTATAGATAATGTCATTCAGAATGCTCGCTCGCACAACTATCGCAGAAATGCTCAAGGAACTCGCCGAGTTACAGAACAAGTACGCTGCCAAAGTCTTTCGATAAATGCCTTTGATAAGGCCCCAAGAACGACGGCTGACTTGGCCAAGAGAAGTAGCAAATCTACGGGTAGCCTTCCTATGCCAAGCTAAGAATGCAGATATTGATTAGTGAATCGAACTTGGCTTTGATTCAAGCGGGGATCTTAAGAAGATTACCCCCAGTAAAGTTCGAACCCTCTCCGTCTTAAATACACCATAAATATGGAAAGCCATATAGCCAGAGACAAACATCTCCAGCCACAACTTAATCTTCGTCAGAGCAGGCGACACTGACAGCCGGCCAAGAGACACTATATGGTCATAAGCCAGGCAATTAACACTTGACATTCTTTTCACTTTTTGTCGGACGTTGATATGCTGTAGGCCCCATATAGCGGCCCCACTAATCGCCTCATAAAAACGCACACATTTATGCCAGCTACGTGACAAACAGAACTTTATGGCCCCTAGAATCGGGGAATCGGAGAACTGGAGAGCCGGAGAACTGGAGAATCCCAGCGTAGGGACGGCTGAATGGAGAGCTCTTTGGGACGTGAGGCCGGCCACATTTCGCTTTCTAGCAGCCCACATACTGGCCTTCACCTGGCCATTCCGTCCATTCCGTTCTTGGCCGTCGAATTCCGAATCGGAGCAGAGCAGAGCCGGAGCCGCTGGCCACTTTCCTGGCATTGGGTCTACTTGCGGCTGCCCCATTGTCCGATGGCATCAATTCTACTTGAGCACTCGCTCGCTCGCTAATTCGAGTCAATAAAAAAGCGTTTAAAAGCAAACAATAATGAATGCTAGTTGCTGCGGCGGCCGGCTATTAGAAATTCTAGCAAACTGGCTCACAGAAACACAGAAGTGAAAGAAAGCCGGGCCAGACGTAAATTAAATGGAAACTGCCAGGCGAAAAGTAAAGACAGAAAAAAGACAACTAAAAGGCACAAAAAGCGTAGCTTTTTCAAAATCTAATGGTTTGGCGGCACGTGTCTCTTCGAAGCATTTCTCCTCGGGAAATTCTTTTGGAGGCGAGTTCGGGTTCGAGTTTGCGTTTGAGTAAAAGTAAAGATTCATAAAGAGCCGAGCGGGTCGAAACCGCTGACAGGCAAACATAAATCCCGACAAAGCCAAAAAGCCAAAAAGCTGAGCCCGAAAAAGGAAACGGCTGCCGCACGAGGAAAACAGGCCGTAAAAAAATCTAAACAAATTGAAAAGCGCACGCCAAAGTCGCATCATCATCATCGTATAGCTGGAAAAACTGAAAACTGGACCTGGAAATCAGGTCGTTCGGCGGTCGACGGTCTTCGGTCTTCTGTCTTCTTGGTGGCCTCCCACAGTTGCATGATTTATGCCCAGCTAACTGTTCCGAATCCCCCGAAGAACACCACCCACCTGGGCATGTGTGCGTCGCAGA
This sequence comes from Drosophila pectinifera, assembly GCA_008042775.1. Classification (NCBI taxonomy): domain Eukaryota; kingdom Metazoa; phylum Arthropoda; class Insecta; order Diptera; family Drosophilidae; genus Drosophila; species Drosophila pectinifera. The sequence continues at coordinate 45,795 of VNKC01003545.1, forward strand.
TTTACGACTCAATCAAATGCAAATTGCGAATGCAAAAAATGGTAAATGGTAAGTGGAAAATGGAAGGAATTCGAGTTCGAGCCGCGCATTGTGGGGGCCACCTGTTGCTGACCCAGTTCGCGGAAAACGGTTATAAATTGCGTGAAAATGCATTACGCAAGTACAAAAGGCTGTGAATGGTGGCAACATCATCATCATCATCATGTGAATTGGCCGCTCCAGTTTTCCTGGCTAATTTATGCAACATTTGTTCGCTGCCCCTGTTGGCAGGTGGAAGCTGTCGGCGCACGTAACTGTCAACATGGCGCGCAAACTAACTGTAAACTGAATAGGCCACATTGCCACCACCCAGCCACCAACCACCAACCACCACCCACCATATAGCCACCGAATACCACAGCAACCCAGTGAGCCACCGACTGCGCGGCTAATTGTCGACGCTTTTTGCATTTAAGCCAATTTGCGTTCACATTGTTGCCTTGCCAGTCGGTAAGTCTGGCAGTCTGGCAGGCTGCTGGCTGAAACGGCTGCCATCTAAATATCCCAGCCCGGATAGCGTCTTGGCCAAGATCTCGCGCCCCGGCTATCCGTATCTGTGGAGTCTAGAATGTGCCATTAACCCATTTGAGAGCGGTTTCGGCCCGCGAGAAGCATACAGAATGCGCAATTTAAATGCACAGCGACGCTGGCGACAAATTCAATTAACCCATTAAGAATAACACAATTGATGAGCTATCGAAACCGGCTAAGTGTTAAGATAGAAATATTGTGATAGGTCTTCTACTGCAATTGCTTCTTTATGATAAGTTTTTAGTTATTACTCATTAATTGGCCGGTTCAGGTTAGCTTGCATCTTCATCATCTTTATATATATTTATATATCCCCTGGAGAGGTGTGTATATCCTAGACAGTTTGTGCCAAATACTAGTGAACTCTCCCCAGAGCTCCCAACTAGCAATCATATTTCTTGAAGATAGTGTTCCATTCCTTTTGTCAAGATTAAAATACCTTTCCATTTGGTCATTTGTCAACAGGTGTGTGTGCACAACAGGTACAGGCGGACCAAAGGATGAATGGCAGGCACTTAAATATGTGGCACTCAGGGGGTTAAAAGCGGCTTACGGCAGCTAAGACAACAAACAAACAAACATCGAAGAAACAAACAAGTTTGTTGTTGCTCAAACACTGGCCTAAGCCAACAGAAGCCCAACAATTTTAGTTTAAAGCTGGAGTTGCAATGGGAATGGGAATGGGAGTGGGATTTGTTTGTTTGCCAGATGGATTGACTGATTGATAGACTGACTGAATGACTGGCTGCAGCTACCGACCGACGACGTCGACTGGCTTTATGATTTCGCTCGCCGATGCTGCGCTAATTTGTTGGCATCCAGTGGAATTGGCCAAGACAGGAAGGCAGCAAAAACCAAAGACTGACAAAGACTGAAAACGCAGCAAATCGAAGCGAAGCGCTGCTCAGGAATCGGGCAGACAAACGCTGCCGACACTGTCTGCTGGAAAATTCCTGGTAATTCTCTGTTTGATTTATTAACCATCATTACACACATTCGATGGCCGCTGATGCCTCGCTGCTGCCGGCAATCAGAATCAATATCTCAGCATCAGTTGGACTTCCGGTTCAGGTGTTTGCCATTTGCCGTTTGGCAGAGGAAGAGAAATCCTTTTACCCCGGCTTCAGGTATCGCTAACAGAAGAAGGAAAGCAGCTCGGGAGACTATGGACCCATAAATAACCACCAAAAAGAGAGTCAGTAGCCCAATTGGCCAATATACAGAGCCGCGTTTATATATAGACCAAGTCACATTATATAATTTGCACTCGCTGGATTTATGGCCGGCCAAAGTTGCCATTTGTGGCCATGCAGCTCCACGCTGAATGCGTCTTTAAAACGCAATAAATATTGAAGACACTGGCCGTCCTCTGCGTGCAGTTTATTCGCCTGGCGAATAAGCCAATGTGCAATTGTATCTGCCGATAGGCAACGCGAAAATGCTGCCGAGAAAAGCGATGCCGATGCCTCGAAAAGTGGAACAGGCCAACATGCAACTGCCAGCAGTAAGCAGCTAGCAGCCAGCAGCCGGCAGGCAGCCAAGTCGAGTGGGTTCTCGGGTTCTGTTCCCTCTGTTCTTGGCTAACAATATTCATTGCACAATTATGCCTTGCCTGATTCTTATACCAGATCTTAATGCTTTATATAGACAACTAATTTATGCAGTGTCTGCACGTCAGTCAGGTGAAAGACACACACTCGCACACTCGCACACACACACCGCATCTTTGGCTGAGAGGGGCTCAGCCCACGCCAAATTATTTGCTATTTAGCCAAACATCAGCCTAGTTAGCGGGCCCCGAAACTGGGTCGATGATATGCACTGGAATGCAGCAACTGCAACTGCAACTGCAACACAGCAGCATCAGCAAGAGCAGCAACTGCAGCCGACTTCCTGTACGAATTTGGCCTAAACGAATTTCTCTTTGTTGACTTTTTCTTAACAGTAAAGCATTATGTGGCTTAAAGTTTTGAGAACCTGGTCGTTAGCTCACCACTAATTGCAAGTAAATCTTGATCGTATTCCGGCCTCTGGTAACTCCTTCTTTCTTTATGCAATTCCCTGGATTTTTTTCTAATTTACTTATTTTATTACACTCTCCATCTGAGCAGGGGCAGATCCCTCAGTAAACGACTGTCGTATACAAGTTTATGACCGATCCAGATCACCTTAGGATTCCGATTTCTTATGCAGATTCTCTACTGCAAGTTCCTTCACCTCAATAGAACCCTCTTTAAGTTTTTATGGTTCTGTTTCATCATTCTCACTTCATTTTAATGAATATTTAAATATTTCCTGTTGTAAAAGTAACAGCTGACTTCCGCTTGCCACTATAAATATTCTGGAATTTTTTACACAGGCCTAACGAAATGCAATTTCCTGAGAATCAACACATAAAATGCAGATCATTTGTACTAGGCATGCAGAGTTTTTATTGAGAATAATAAACTAGGGAAGTCTAGGTTTTATTAGATATTTTAAGAAGAATGGTGCCCAGAAGTATTCTTAGATTTCTATAAGTTAACAGGCTTTAATTGGTGATTATGTGTCTTTGTTTTGAGTATTAATAATAAACCTTTTCACACTCTCTCTTCGCTAAGTAATTTATGCTAAAGTTCTTATGGGTGTGCCCATTTTCCAGGGTATCTCATTCTCAAAATTCTCACGAACTCTGATTTTGGTTCAATTTACTAGAATTCCCATTCCTTTGTTACGTTTCTGTCGATTCTGTGCCACGACCCCGTGAACTTGACATAACCTCTTCCCATATTTGATTTGGCACATACCTTAACTGTTTGCTCTCGTGCTCTTCCACTTCGGTGTAATCGAGCGACAATCCTCTGGGATCGGGTCTAGCCGCTCCGAGTGTGTGTGATCTGTAAGGCAAACAAATGCAAATTAGTAAATATTTGCCTAGGGAGCAACAACAATGGCTCGGACCCACTCCGGACTGGGCCACAAACCCACTTAAAGTACGGCGGCTGCTGGCGTGTTATCAACCCGGCGATACACATCTGGCCAGCTGCCTTTGGCATCGGCATCGGCATCTCCATCTGCATGGGCCTTTGCAGAGGCGGCAATTGAGTTTAGTGTGACAACGTTTAATGTGAAAACGAGAACTAAATAAATAATTTTAACCAGCACCAGCTCCAACTCCAGTCGGCAAACAATGAGATGCGGCGATAATTTCATTATAAGAGAAAACTTAGGGAGATCGCTCGGCGGCGATGGGACTGGGACTGGATACAGATGGATGGTGTATCCGTCTTGACGTCGAGCTCTTATCTGGAGTTTGAATCGTCAGCAGGTGACATTGAAGTAATTTACTTGCTGTTGCCAGTTTCCACCGCTACCCACACAATTTATTTGCAACTATTTAAGCGGAGAAGAAGGAAGCGAAGAAGCCAAGAAGCCGCGGCTCGTCGTGGCCAAGCCAGCTCAGAAAAAGCGCAAAAAAATAAGAGAAGCTGAGCCAGGCAAACCAAGGCACTGAGATCTTGGCAAGTATTATTAGCCAGCAGCCAGCAGCCAGCAGCTAGCAGCTAGCAGTCGGGAGTTGAAGTCAAAGTCTCAGCATTTGCAGTCACTCAGAGCACTTCTTTGAGCCCCGCGAGCCGCGGGTTTTGGCCTCTTCTGCCTTGGCTTCTTGCTTTATTATTGGCTGACAGTGTCGTTGTTGTGGCAGTTGTTGTCGTTGCTGCTGCTGCTGTTGCTCTTGCTGCTGCTGCTGCATTTCGCATTCCATGCTAGCGAAAGTTGACCTAGTCGACGATCGCGGTTTTTGTTTCTGGCGTTGGAGGCGGCCGCCGTGTCAAGGGGGATGCAGTGCAAAATTTGCTTATAAATAACGAAATTAAATATGGCCAAAAGCCAAATAACTCAACTAGCTGAAAACTTTTAGCACATTTGCAGCAGCAGCAGGGGCAGCAGCCAATGAAATCGAATCGCTAGGAGTTTCTCCTCGCTTGATTCTGCCAAGTATAAAGTGGCCAGGCCAACTAGCAACTACCAACTAGCACTGGCACAATTAACTATGCAATGCACGCGCCGACTGCTCCGATGCTCCCCGTTTCTCCTCGTTTTGGCCACTTTCTTTTGGCAGAGTTTTAAAATGCAAATTGTCTTGATGATGGAGTGCCGGGCATTCTAATCAGCTCTCGAGCACTTCTGCAAGATCTCTCGACTCTTACTTTCGATCTGTATCAAGCCGCTGACGTCAGCAGTTTAAGCCAACAAGAGATTTCCGCTGGGGGGCACAAAAATAATAAAGAAAATAACAAAACGGAGAAGAACACTAAACCCGGGTGTACAGCAGGCGGAAGCCCCCGCCAGACATTGAACTGTAACACTTTCTATTGAGGTCAGTCGAAAAAATGCCGAAAAAAACCGAAAAAAACCGAAAAAAGAACCCACAAAGTAATAATAAAAATGCCATTGAATGGGTGTAGAGAGGCCACAAAAACTCAAGCCCAGCTCGTGGCCTGCTGTCTCATAAAAGGCGGCCAAGTGCCAGGCCAGTGCCAGTGCCATGCATGGCCGGCACAATAGAAATCCCCAAAATGCCAGGCACGTTGCTCGGATGCAACTCCCGCGAACTGCCAAAGCCCCCAGAGAATCCGGCAAAAATAAAGACCAACTAAGCCTCTAAATCCAAACTATTAATGTAATTTTTTAAGACTTTTCTCCGCACACAACTATACGTATTTCCGAACCGAAACGCAGGCAATGTCAAAATGTTAACAGCATTCAATGGCATCTCCGCATCCACATCCACATCCACCGGCTGTCTCTGCGGCTCCCAGGAACAGGGGCAGGCGCTGAGCCAGGGGTCTTAGGTCTGGCGGGGTCCGAGGTCTGCGGCGCTTTCTTTTGTGCACCCAGCCAAGATTTTTGTCACGATCCCGGGCCTGCTCGCTGGCGCTCTTAACGTTTATTGGATTATTGTCATTAAATTTGTTTGGGGCTCTACTGAATGAGCAGAGCTTTGGGTCTGGCTCTGAAAGCGAAACTCACCATCTGGACGGGGAGAAACTCTGCGTTTTAGAAGCCCTCGAGGAAGCCCTCGGCATGAGTCAGAGGTTAGCTCTAAAGAGGCGCCACTGGTATTTAGGTGACCTTGGGCAGAGGTCCCTAAAGGGGAGTTCTTGAATCTTGAAATACTGGATATAAAAGAGATGATTTCCTTTCTCAAACGTCATAGTACATTTGGTATTTAACTTCAAAACAACTGGAAATTCCCTGAAAATGCTTTTCAGCCGCACTCTACAGTAGAAGTAGGAATATCCACTCTGCAATATAAATACCACAAAAACACTTGCCCCAAGTAATGGCGGGCCTAAATGCCTATTCCAATTTAAAGTTCAAAGCCAAGCTGGGAGAATGCGATGAGGACTTGGACAATGTCTGCAGTCCAGTGGAGAGTAGCCTTACCCACCGGGAGAAGTCCATTGTGGACAATATAAATGCCGACCAAGATGCCACAACTAAGATCCAATATCTGACTCTGGAGGATGCCCTATCGCTGCCGCTGGAGAAGCACAAGGTGCTGGACAATTACATGGATCATCAGGAGGAGGACGCTTCGCTGAGCAGGTATCTGGTCATTGGCGTGCACTGGGTGTCTCTGGTCACCGAGCACCTGCTGAGCCACCCGTTCATAGTGTTGCGTCGGCAGTGCCAGGTCTACAACGCCTCAAGGAGCTACCACCTGCATCCCCTGGCACTCCTGCCCAGCATTGTGCACCTGCACAGGCGGCAGGGTCTGGGCACGCTGTGGAAGGGCGTGGGCAGCTGCCTCCTGGTGCGCGGCATGACCTTGGCCATTGATGATGCCATATCAAAGTTCGGCACTGGGTCCAAGGACATGGACAGCCGCACTCACTGGAAGCGATTCGGACAACATGTGGCCCTTAAGTGCATGAGCATTGCCTTGGTGGCCCCCTTCCATGCCGCCCTGCTGGTGGAGACCGTGCAGAGCGACATAGCCAGCGAGAAGTCCGGACTCTTCGATGTGTTCCGCGAGGGAAGCCTCCGACTGCTCCACTGGAGTTCCCCGCAAAAGGGCCGCATGCTGCCGGCCTGGGCCCTGATCGGGCCTAGTGTGTCCTTTGGCATCACCAAGTACCTGTTCAACCTGGTGATACATGGCGTGTCCTCCCGCATCATGCGGCGGCGCATGACTCTCGCCCTGGACATACCCGGCCGAAAGAGTGGCGACAACTCCCTGGAGCACAAGAACGCGGAGATATATGCCAGCCTGATAGCCACGCTGACCACCGAGGTTATATTCTTTCCCTTCGAGACCATCCTACATCGGCTGCAGCTGCAAGGAACGCGGACTATAATCGACAACCTGGACACCGGCTGCGCCGTAGTCCCCATCCTGACCAACTACCAGGGCTTTGCCGACTGCTATCGAACCACGCTCATTACCGAGGGAGCTTGTGGCCTGTACAAGGGCTTCGGAGCCATGGTTCTACAGTTTGCAGCCCATGTGGCCGTCATAAAGCTGGCCAAGTGGACTGTGAACCAAATAACAGCGGCAGCATCCCACCGGCCACCACCGAGGATCGTACAGTACTACAGTATTGATGGGATTGCTGGCAACTCGGACCCTGCGACCTTATCGGCCAGTTCTTCCATTAGCGGACCGGATTAGAGTTCAATTATTTGTGTATTAAATGTAACAATTTAAATTTATATGTATAGAAAATGAAAAAGTGCACCAAGTAAATTCTAAATCAAGTTAGGATTACACAATTTCGCAATCTTTTCCTGTAGCTAGAAAGCTGAAGAAACTTCATAAGTAAAGACATATCTCTGACTAATGAACACATTAAAAATTCAAATTTTCTTTATGATATAATACCATGCTAAGTTACACGTTTAAAAATACTAGGTTTATAATAACCTCATCTTTACGATATATTAGTTTTCCCAACTTTATAGACTATTACCTAGTTTTATGGAGCTAGCTTTTGCACCTTTTATATTCTTTTCGTGATTATTCCGCAGCACCTTCATGTCTCATTCTCATGGCTGGGCCTGGGATCCTGGATCTAGCTTTTACTTTTCTTCCCAGCCAATTGGCGCTTTTCCTTTTTGGCATTGGCATTGGCATTGGCTTTGGCATTATCATTGCGGCAGGCAGACAAATATGTATGAGCATTGCAGCCACACATCCATCGGCGAGCCAGCCAGCTGCCAAATGTCAAAGTTTAAGCAAATACAAACGCCCGGCTCGGTCCCGGCCATGAGGATGGGGATGGTGATGGCGATTGGCATTGGCATTGCCAGTTGGTCGTGCCAGTTGGGTTTCTTGAGTTGCACCCAAAGCATTTTCCGCCGCAGCGGCATCGTTTTTCGCGCATTTAATCGGCGACAATCACAAGGCCTTGGAGCGGCGCAGGCGAGGATCAGACGTTTTTATTTATGGCCAAGGAAGCCAAACAAGCGAAAGTCAAATTCTTCGGCGATTATTTTCCTCCTTGGCCGCTTCTGCCTGGAATCGTTTGCCAAAAGCTCGGTGTCATTTATACCATTTATACCTCTCCTCGAATTCATTTTTCTTTTCTTGTCAGCATTTCGGAGTTTTGTTTTTCGTTTTTGGATTTTGAATTTTGGGATTGCTGTGCGCCGAAGGCGCTGGCACCTCCTGCCATTGTCTCTGGGTCGGGGCTGGGAGTTCATTGATATTTCGACTACGAAAAGTGAAACTCTCAATTGTCAGTGTCCGATGTCTCTGTCCTGTCTGAACTTGGCTCAGATATCTTAGCCCCCAGCTGTGTCGACAGCGATGCCGCTGCCGATGCCGATGCCGATGCTGAATCCGATGCATGCAGCAGGCGAAAACTTTTTATTTCCAATTAAATTTCAATTAAAATATTACCGCAGCAAACGGGCAACAAAATACTTTCACACAATCGCAAATTATTTCGGGCAGCACTTCTGAGCGAATTAGCCAAGCTGCATGTCAGCCACAGACATTTGGCAACGAAAGCGATCCGAAGCCAATCAAGTGGGAAACAGGCTCGGATCGGAGATCTCCTGGTGCTGGTCTTTGATGGACGGCCGCTGGAAATTGGGGGACTGACTGGGGGGCTCTTGCCGTATTATTAGCCACCGGAGATATGGCAGCCATCTCCGCCGAGCGATCGAAGACAGCCGTCAAACAGGGCGTATACTTAATGTGTGTAATTCACATGATTAAAACGGTGCGCTATGCCACATACTACTGTGGAAAACGTGGGATAAACTGTACTAAACTATGCTCGAATAGATAATCTTGCTTCTAGAGGGAAATCCGATGTGTAGAAAGCTGGTAGCAGCAGCATCAAGATGATATCATCGGCCAATTTCCTTCGATAATTTCTCAACCCAATTTCTGCCAGCTTGCGCGCATAAATTATCATAAAGCCCATTTGGGATCAAGCGGCATTAGCCCCAAAAGGTGCCGAAAAAGCCACCAAGAAGAGTTGATTGGAGGGAAAACGCCAAGACCAAATGCAAAGTAATTTAATACAGAAATCCGACCGAACAGTTATGTTACTTCCCTTCCTCTGACCATTGTTGGATAAAACTCTGCTAATTGCCAGGCCAAACAGCCAAACAGCCAAAGAGCCGAGCGACCGTTGTATCAACTGACCCAAAAGTTGACAATCGCAAATAAACAAAAATGGAAATTTGGCACACCGAAAACCAACAGCAAGAGCCGCAAACTGTTAACCCAAATGAGGCTCGCAGAGCTTGATGGCTCGGAGGGTTGGCGTGGCTCTAGCCGCTGGCCAGATTGCCAGATTGCCAGATTGCCTTGGCTATTGACAATTCTAGCGGCTAGTGGCGGTCGGGGCGCATCAATCAATTTTCCTTGATAAACTGAAACGGAAGCGGTTTCTGCTTGACAATCACTGCAAACTGCAACGATCGAGTGATCTCTCTCTCCGCATCTGGCTACTTAGAATCATTTCGCGATTTCTTCGACGACAACTTGATTAGCCGCCATTGATGACCATTGTCAGCCGCAAAAGTAAATTACAAAAATGCTGGCGGCCAAGGAAAAAAGCATAGGCATAGATGTCTGGCTAGAAATCAAATGCAAAGAAGAAACCAGCCGCGGACTGGCACTTGTCTTGCGCCAAATGTCAAATTAAATCTATCAATTTCACAGCAGAATGAACGCCCAGACGCGGTGGGTCCCGGTCTCCATCAAATTTCCCGGCCATTTTCCATTTTCCAGACATTTCAAATTGCTTCGCTGACACCGGGGCCCAAACCCAACCGTATGGTGGGGTGTGGTCGCTTAGACCTGGCCCGGACTGGCCTGGACTTCACTGGCCTGGCTCAAAGGCACAGCTGTTGGCATTTGATGTTGTTTGGCCCGTAATTGCAATGGGAGAACTTTCTGCAGGGGCTTCTTCAACGCCAGCCAGCAGAGGCTAATCAACGCTAACTGCAACAAACAAGCTGGACAAACAAACGCAAATTGTTTTCCGAGCCAAGGAAGCCACCGAGTTGGAGAGACGGACGGAGACGGAGGCCCAGGCGAATATTAAATGCACATGACAAATTGCAAAGCCGAAGGCTGAGCGTGTTGGAGATGCTCTTTTTTGCCCATTTGGCGGCAATTAAAGCGCACGCTTCGTCTAATCAACGGCGACTGGCAGGCTGCGTAAATGAATAGCTGCCAGGCAGGCAGGCAGCAACAGAACACAGAAGGCAGAAGGCTGTGTTGTAACTGTCATGTCATCATGACGATGATGCCAACTCCCTAGCCAGCTACCAGCTAGTAGCTACCTGGATCCCAGCTCCTAAGACCAAGCCCAGTCATGGCCAGGGCAATTATTGCGGGCAAATTTAAATACCAACTCCACGGCCATGTCCAAGGCAGCAGAGGATCCCGAACCCTAGCTGGCCAAGACGGTAGCTGACATTCAATGCATCATTTCAGCCGGTGGTCCGGGTCTTTGGCTTTAGCCTTGGCTTTGTCTGCTCCTCTCCAGATCATCATCACCAGCAGCAATCAGAGCCGCAGCCCTGTTCTATTATCTCGCCCTGCCTGCACCGCCCTGGATGCGGGTTCTGACACGTTGCATTGTGGATTTCACACCACATCTGGGGCTTAATTATTTTAATTGCCCGACTTGTGTTCGCTTTTAATTATGGGGTCCCTAGATGATCCATAAAAGACAGCGCAGCGCAAGACAACTAAGCCTAATGAATCTGCTGGTAATTAATGCAAATGTTAAGGGTGCCATAGCAATTAAATGTACAATCTGAATACATTGCTACCTTGCAGAATCAGGGGACATTATGAATGGGGTTTAAACGAGTCTGATTAAATTGAGAATCTCTTAAGGGGATCCTTAAAAAGGGGACATTAGAAAATGGGTTTAAACGAGTCTGATTAATTTGAGAGTCTCTTGAGGGGATCCTTAAAAAGGGGGTCTTAATATATACTTCAAATTCGAAGCTGAAATAATATTAACATTTTATTCAGACAAATAAAACTCGATTAATTTCTTAACAATTTCTTATTTTGTGGTGGCTCTAAACAGGCATTAATATTATTCATACGAACATTAATATTATACTAAAATTGTTCGCAAATCAAATATAATATAGGAAAATTAGAATAGTATTTATATATCCCTGCAGTTTAAACTGTATTACGAAACCTTTCCAAGTAATTTTAGTGGGAATATTCTATCTTAAACAGGATTCAGTAAACGAGTTAAACAAATTAATGAATGCAAGTTTGCACTTAGAAATTAAATATTAAATCAAATTTAATATATAGCAAAAATTGTTCTTTCTATTATATTTAATTCCTATGGAGGTTTTAAGGCAAGTTTGCACTTTGAAATATAAATTTCATGAATTTAATTTAATCAAATTTTAATGTTGCAAAAATTGTTCTTTCTATTAAATTTAATTTCTAAGGGGTTATAATTTCATGGAGGATACATTTCATAAAAAAACGTATATTTCAACTGGCAAATGTAAACTCAATTCCCACATTATAGGTAGGCCCAGTGTAGCCTTAACGAAACACTTGAAATATTTATTCTGAACTCGGTGAAGGACCAGGAGAGATGTTGTAATCAATTGACTCAAGGTTGTTCCCGAGCGGGATTGAGTAAACAAGTGGGTTCGGGAATTCTTGCCGATCACTGTTTTTTCGATTTCTGACTTGTCATGGCACCTTATGCACCGTACACCGTACTATATGTGTGGTAAAAGTTAATAAACACTCACTTGGTGGTGATAACTTGCAACTGTGACTGTGACTCGTCGTCTTCGTCGTCGTCGTGGATTCTGTGGGAGAAGTGACCGAAAAGTATCCTTTCCTTTCGTATTGTTTCGGCGATCGCTGCTGAGTCACGCTTCACTTTCGAGATGAGTTTTATTCATGTATGTAAATGATCACTGTTTGCCGATTACACACATTGCACATTGACGAAGGCACTTGACTCGGGCTATGGTTATTCCTTGTCAAATTCGCGGATTGAACTGAACTTCCTGGCAGCGCGATTGGGTTCGGTTTGAGTTACGCTTGGGTTTGTTCGGGATTTGTAGTTTGTGATTTTTGTGGGCCAGTCGAGTTGCGATCGCTGCGAACTTGACCGTCGAGAGTTGACCGAATAACTAAAGTAAACGTCGGGCTAATCAGTCGTTATATAAGTTACTCTCGGCGGAGCTTGAGCTCGAGTTTTCCTCTGCCGCTGATGTTGCTATTGCAATTGCTAGTGCTGCTTCTGTTGCTGCTTATGTTGCTGTTGCTGTTGCTGCGCTGCTCGCGTGCGTTCGCCTTGACAATGGCCAGCGTTGTGAGCCGCTTCCGAGCAGCGGGCTCAGAAGAAAGCCACAAAGCAATCCGCGCAAAGAAAGCCAAAGAAATGAGCGGCAAAGGCAAGTGGCTCAAGCCGCAGCTCGAGTCTCGAGTGAGTTTCTCTCGCGATCTTCGGGGAAAAGCCGCTCGTCTTCCTCGAGTGCTTGTCTTTGCGTTTGCGTTTGAGTTTGCTTTTGTGTTTGTGTTTGGCTTTGGCTTTGGCTTTGTCTTGTACTTTGTTTGCATTTCACTCGGAGCAGTGCTCTTCCTGGTGGCTCTCTTTGCTGCTCTCTTTCGAGGCAGAGGCAGAGGCGTAGGCACATGTGCCGGCACTGCCGTGATTCATTGAGTCCCAGTCCCATTCCCAGTCCCGTCTCCATTCATAATTTCGATTACTAAGTCCCAGAGAGCCAGAGAACTGAGAGGGTTCAAAACGGGCACACACGACGTTCGATATCATTAATTAAATTGAAATCAGTCCATGAGCGGACTGGCTGATGGCTGATGGAGTTGTGGCCACTAAGAACTATAGCCGAGGGGAAAATCAATTTTGCCCATGAGATCGCACTTAGCCGAGTTATTGGTACATGAAAATTATGATATTACTTCTCTTTTTTTAGCCCAATGCGGCTCAGATACTAGCCGCTCCCTGCTCCCCGCTCCCCGCTCAACACTCCACTCCACTTGTGGTCAGTGGCAGTTGCAGCCGCAGTGGCAGTGTCGTGCATTTTATGCTCCATAAAAGCTGTCCAGCCCAGCAGCGCAGTTTAAACGAATTAGGAGCCCAAAACGAAGTCAACTGGGAGAAAGGCGCCGCCGCCGCCGCTGCCGCGGAGAACACAGATATCAAAACGGCAATCAATTGATCAGAGCCTCTCGGCGGGGACTGGGGGGGCCTGCCAAAGAAAGTTACATGGCAAATAAACAAATAGTTTGATAACATTTCTATTAAGTCATTAGCATGCTAAGCCCATAAATTGAGCGATCTATGGGATCGCATCTCATCTCAAATCTCAATTCAGTGTAAACACAGCCGATCACAGAACAATCGACACAAAGGGCCACCGAAAAATGAATCAATTTCGGATCGGATCGGATCGTTTTGGTCTCGTTTGGATTGGATGACGGCAGGCAGACCTTTCGCTTTCAATGAAGCTGAGAGAGCCCAGCACGATCTGCTGCATACTGATGAGACCAGACCATCATCACGATCTGGAGAAAGCCAGATCAGCGAAACCCAACCGAGAGACGACAGAGCGACAATTGCTAAATGAAATGTCGCGCAAGGAAGCGCAAATTGTAACTCTGGCAAAGCGGCAATCAAATGTCGCCGGAAATGTTTACACAAAGCTCCGGGGATTATGCCCCAAGCCGAAAATGTTTTGGGGAGGTTAGAAAGGCAATTTGCATTTCACCGAAGCCGATTCGTGTGACAATGACAGCTGCTTAATGATGATTCACGTTGATTTGCTGAGATTCAACCGCCGATTTCTTCCCCCCAAAATCTGTATCTGTATCTTCAACTCTTGGTGTGAGCAGGTGCACTTGCTGGCCAGAATCGCAGATCTTCTGCTTTCGTTTTTCCTTCTTTCGGGTGAAAATGAAAACTTGCAATTTTTGGCAGCAAATCACACAGAAAGCAGCTGCGGAGGCTTCATCAATCTCCCGAGCAAGCATCAAGTTCGTCGCTTAAGTCTTTCGTTATTATTTATACCACAAACACCGGATTTTAATTACAGCTCATTTTCAGTTTCTCGACGGTTTCGGTTTTATTTTATGCTCTGCTCTGGCCAAATCTTTCTCTCACTGACTGCCCCTGGCCATGAGGTTTTTATGGTTATTGGCCGCCCGCCTCTGTCGGCCTTTCCTTCTGGGCCTGTGAAAATTCTAACAGCATCCGCTAACGTTTTTTTTTTTTTGTCTTCGCTGCCCGCTGATTAAGTTGCTGCTGCATCTGCTGCAGCCACTGCCGCCGCTTCATTCAGCAGGGAAAATGTGCCAAAAACAAACAAAGCCTGGCAGCAGCTCTTGGCCAACGAGGCTAGACGAAGCCAGAATGCTCTAAGTATAAAAATATTCAACGATTATTATATTAAATATGCAGCCAGAAGATTGCTTAATAAAGTAATCAGAGATGATCTTAATTTTAATTATATAGCGCCTAAAAAGTCAAGCCTTGAGCATTATGTATTTACAACGACCTATTAAGTTAATACATAATATCACAGCCGGGGTTTTTGCGATAACAATGGGCATGGTTCCTCAACTGCTCTCCATAAGTTCAGTATACCCCACACCCTGGGCTCTGAGCCCGAAAGAGAACGAGAACAAGACCTAACGTTATCCCATTGTAACTGAACGGTTGTTAACAAGGGGCTCCCGAGCCGGAAAGGCAACGAAGGCCCAAACGAAACGAGCCAAGTACAAGTAGAGAGCCAAATTGGGCGTAATATTATGCCGAGCCTGGGTGAAATATGAGCTGAGAAAATTTTATTTAGCTTTGTTTGTCGAAATGCAATGTGTCCGGGCCCAGAACTGGGTTGTTTCGTCAGTCCTCGGGCCGGCGATTAGTTAGTGATCGCATTAAAATATTTATTACTTTATTTAATGCCCAATCTAAAATAACCCCAGGTCCCCTTCATCAGGCAGTCGTTAAATATAGAACATATAGATCCCGAATATGTGCCCATTCGACAGCTAATCAGGTCGACATTTACCATTTATTCTCCGGCCGTGGGAGTGCCATGGTACCCATATACTCGAAGGAGTGAGGCCTAAATGAATTCAATTTGCGGGTCCCAGGGTTAGCAAGCCTTTCGCTCTTTTTTATGAGGGCCCGCTTTGGGTGGAGATCCCAATCTTCGAAAATTCGGCCACTTGTTCAGCACAGGTCGTAAACATTTATGGCTCACTTAAAATGCTCCACCTGGCAGTTGGCCAAAATTTTTTGGCACAAACATCAGAAACCAAAGAGCTCCATCTAAAGTGTTTATTTCCTGCAATTTTCTAAAACATTTTCTTGGCTTTTTGTGTGACAGCCAAGACACGTTTTCAATTCTTTTGGCGTGTCTTCAGAGCCCCGCGCCAAAGAAAACAAAACGCGCCAGAATTCTTTTGGCGGCTCGGTTCAAAGATGCTTTGTGTTTAGTTTAGGCAAACATCATGCGGACTGTTACCATTTTTTCTTGATTAACAATTGTCCGACGAGCCAAATATTTAAAGCATGAAATCGTTTTGCCATACGTGTTATTTTCTTTACTCCCAATAGAAACAAATGGGAACGAGAACTTTTGGCACAATCACACGGGCCCAAACAAAGGGCTATATCTGATTGGAGATCGAGATCTCTTGGCCAAAAACATAAATTGGTTTCAGTGTGAGAATTTATTTATTACGATTGCTGCCAGTGCGAATGGCCAACGCCTTTTGCCGGCCAGGTTCAACGCCCCACGGAGGCCTAAAATGAAAAGCTAATCAAATTCGAATCTGAAACTCGATGCTGCAAACCAAAAACCAAAAACCGAAAAACCTTTTTGGCCAGATAAAACGCAGCGTTAATTAAAGCCGATTACCGTAATTTGTTCGTGTCCGCCGGGCCTCTGGAGCAGCGGGCCGGCCCTTAATGGAATGTATTTTTCAGGGGAACCTGCACTTGGGAGCTGCAAATTCGCCGAATGTCAAGGGAGAGATGCCGAGTGTATCCATGGAATGCTGACGGTTGCCTTCGGGTTCCGGGGCCAAAAGCGCGTGTGACCCCAATAAGAGAAATTTCATCCAGATAAATGATGCAATTCCCCGCCTGGCTTTAAGGCCGGGCCCTTTTCTAATTGACTAATTAGGCTGAGGTTTTAATAAAGTATTTGGGGCCTAGGGTAGCGAATGATTTATGTCGCCACTTGATTGATCTTTACTGGGAATTCCGAGGCTTCAAGTAGTCTCGGTTTTTGTTTTATCTGGCTTACATCGCCAGGTAGGCAGGTAGGCCTCATTTGGCACTGCTCACTTCTTTCTAAAGAAAGCATTTTTGCGACAACGCCGAGAACTGAAAGATGTCAGTGCCGGCTGCTGCGGCATTCTAAGCTCGGTGAAAGTTGTTTTTGTCAATGGCCAAGAACTTCTTGTGGCCCGCCGCTGTTTTGTGTGCTCAATAGTGCGACAAATGGTCAACTGTCCGAGCATCATCTCCATCTGCAGTCCCATCTCCAACTCAAGCTCCAGCTCCAGCTGTCGCCGCATCATCATCAGCTCACGTTCTAAGTACAGATTGGCATGTGGCGATGCCCGGCTTAACACAGAAATCATAATGGTAATGGCAATCATAATAGGAACGATAAAAAGAAAATCCCAGCATGGCCATCAGAAAGTAAAAGACTCTAAATGCCAGCGCTTGGATTTGTTTGTAATGACATTGACAGACTGACTTGCACTTGTCCGTTTAATCTGGTTCTGTTGTTTCCATTTCGGTCTAGATTATGGGTCTTTATCTCTAGATATGTCTTAATTCCTGAGAGCATTCTACTACAACTCTATTGGAAGCAAAGTAATTTCATAACTACATATAAATATCTTAACAATGGAATGCCTCATACTTCAAAAACTTTCTTACTGTCAGTTCAATTTCGTCTTTGGCTAAATAGACTATTGGAAACCGAATCGATTAGTGAGTTTTCCTTTAAATTTATAGCAAGAGGTGTATTATATTTAAAAGCATTTGTATAATATTTCACAGTTTTCCTAACTCTTTATTTTATTTAAATAACTTTTAAGATAATTAATGGATTTGTTTGTAATGACATTGACAGACTGACTTGCACTTGTCCGTTTAATCTGGTTCTGTTGTTTCCATTTCGGTCTAGATTATGGGTCTTTATCTCTAGATATGTCTTAATTCCTGAGAGCATTCTACTACAACTCTATTGGAAGCAAAGTAATTTCATAACTACATATAAATATCTTAACAATGGAATGCCTCATACTTCAAAAACTTTCTTACTGTCAGTTCAATTTCGTCTTTGGCTAAATAGACTATTGGAAACCGAATCGATTAGTGAGTTTTCCTTTAAATTTATAGCAAGAGGTGTATTATATTTAAAAGCATTTGTATAATATTTCACAGTTTTCCTAACTCTTTATTTTATTTAAATAACTTTTAAGATAATTAATGGATTTGTTTGTAATGACATTGACAGACTGACTTGCACTTGTCCGTTTAATCTGGTTCTGTTGTTTCCATTTCGGTCTAGATTATGGGTCTTTATCTCTAGATATGTCTTAATTCCTGAGAGCAATTCTACTACAACTATTTTGTGTTTGCCTTATTGGAAGCAAAGTAATTTCATAACTACTAATAAATATCTTAACAATGAAATGCCTCATACTACAAATATTTTCTTACTGTCAGTTTAATTTCATCTTTGGCTAAATAGAAACCGAATCGATTAGTGAGGAGCAAGAGGTGTATTATATTTAAAAGTATTTATTTCCCTAATTGTTTATTTAATTTAAATAACTTTTAAGTGAATTGTAGCCACTTGTATTTATTATTTTCTGAATGGGTTCCCTTTAGACATGGGCTTGTGGCATTCGTCACATTTATCCAGCTATTGGCCACTGTGAATTCTATTTAAATTTGGCTGCTTTTTGCTCTCGTTGGACTGGCTCTTTAGTGACGCTCGAAATTAGCCCAAAAGGCTTCAAATGCCTCATTTTGTGGCTCTGTGTTGTCACGTTTCGAAAACGAGATGGGTACGGATTAGGCCGCGGACATCGAGCGGGCTTACTTACTGACTCTGCCTGGCTGGCTGGCTCTCTTTGGGCCCGGCTAACTGCCTCCGCTTGACTCTTTGATTCATTTACGCTAATTAGGTGACACAATTCTCACCTAATGTGCTCTGATAAGCGTACAGGAATGTTATGGAAAACCCCGTCGAACCGCCGAACCGCCAAACGAAAGCAACAAATTGTGGCCTGCCAAGAGTTTTTGTGAAACTCATCTACCCGTTGGCTCCCTTTCCCCGGCTGCCAACCACCAAGCACTCGTACTTGGAGCAGCCGAGCCGTAGATAGTTAGCTGGCTGCTCATTTAAATTTTACACACAGCTCCCTGGTTTCGGCCTGGCCATTTTTGGTGAGTCTCTTTCTGGCGGCGGGAGAGTTGCCTGCTCCCGAAAACAATGGGCACTCGTATATCATGATAATCATAAAAGCCATACTACAGCCAGCTCTGCAGCCTCTTCGGATGCTCCCGCGATTTGGTTCCTTCTCCTCCTGGCCATATATGTGTGGCCCAAGGAGTCGGAGGCAGCTCGGCATCTCGGCAGCTCGGCTGCTGGCAGCATGTAAAGCGCCGCACTCGACTTTGGTTACACGGCCCGTCTGGCCATAATTTGTTATCATATTAAAGTGCAACATGGACAACGATATACACCGATACCTACTCCTAACTTGACCACACAAGCACCGTGGGTGTTCGCAGAACGCAATTGGCCAGAAAAATAGTTGGAGTTTACTTGAGAATTTCAAAGAGCGTCATTACGCAAGTGGTGATGTTGTTAACGAAGAATTTCCTTTGTTTGCAAGGCTTGTTAGGTGCCATTATTGGATTAAATTCATTTTCTTAATTTATAAACTCATTGGGGGGAATACTTTCTGAATTACTTAGGGAAATATGTAGCTAACAACTCTGGATAGTGAAGCTGTAGCCTTTATTTCGATGATTGCATTTAACGAAGTTAGGCTTAAAGTTACCTCTTTTCTGAGCTAGCCCTAGGAAATTGTGGCCAAATTTCTATCTACGAATCCCATTGTACTAGGGATGGCGGAAGTTTTCGAATTGTATTCTCTTTCGTAGTTATGAGTCTTTATGGCAGCATTTGTTTGGCTGACTGTCCGCTCTAGACCCAGATATCGAGGAAGAAGGAATGAAGCTCGTTAGTGAGCGGCGAGAGACATCGACACCTTGTATGGATTATTTGCGATTGCGATTGCGCCCTTTCCCCAATTATTGTGCAATCAATATTGCATAATCGGACACCGTGCAACGCCCCAAAGGAGCTACTGCCAGCACTCACAGTGGCATTCGCAGATGGAGCTAACAGCTTACCTAACGGCAGTCACACTTGTGGCACATAAATCAAACTCCAAACTGTAGCAGCTCCAGCTCCAGCTCCATTTCCAGCTCCAGCTCCAGTTAGGTCCCTCGATCTCCCCGGCTGCGTGTTATGCAAATGTCAGAGGTTTGCCTCTGCCATATCGTGTGTGGCTCGTGGGCATGGTTAGCCTCACATTTGGAGCCATTACATTACGTCAAGGTCGGACTCGGACTCGGACGCGGACGTGGATGCGGACTCGGCCTGTGCCTCGCATGCATCAAATCAACTGGCAGCAATCAAAGCCAAGCCAACTGCAAGGTGCCTCGCCCCAGAAGTGTGGCCACCAGCCAGCAGCCAGTATCCAGAACTCACAATTCAAAATGCAAGATCCAGGCATGCAATGTTGGGTGGTGCTGGCCAGGATTGAATGCTTCTCACCTCGAAATGGAGCAGCGGCTAACCAAATTGCCATCACGTCTGCTTTGGCATTGCATAAAATTGATCGCTTGTGATTAGCAGCGATTAAGATTAGAACAGCACACCACTAGCAGCAGCACCACCAGGAACGAAGATGAAAACATAACCCAGACCGAGATCCACGTCCGCACTCGGAGCAGGAGCAGGAGCCACTGCTAGGCCAGATACAGAGCAGTTGAGACCCGCGGTGTTTTGTCAGTTATGTGCAAAGTGGCCAAGAGCCGCTAACATTTTTCAATTAAAAAGCTGGTAAGTTGGCCGTCGATATGTTAGATCGACTGGGTATTACCCAGCAGGAGGTGTTTTTTATTGTCTCATGCAATGAAGTACCCTAAGGCTTTGTAGTCATAATATTGGAACTAAAACTTAGCTAACCCTTGTTTGTGTGTAGTTCCTCCCATTGATTTGCTTTTATCTCTGGCAGATATCGTCTATGCTTCACAATTAATTTGTTTTACTTTAATGATGATTCCCAAATGCAGGAAATCCTTTTTGAAGCTGGCAAGTGGTGAGAGATTATAGGGTTTGGTGTGCTAGGAAGAGCAATATACCTCATTCTGCTTTAGGGTATCGAATAATAAAAACGGCCAACAAGCTGGGAGCTTGCAGCTGCATCTGGATTATACGCTGGGAGGTTGTTACCACTGCCATCGCCACCACCACCTCGGCCTTGGCTGGATATCAGAGTGATCATCATAATCGGATCGCACATCGCCTCACATCGCCTCGCATCGATGTCTGCGGGACTCGTGAGTGTGGCTGGTGTTCTGTTAGGCCTGTCATAAAACTTTCACGCCGAAATCTATATGTTTCATCGGGCTGGAGACTCGACTCGGCTCGAATTATTGTGAAAGATGGTCCGAGAGATGAACCTGCGTTGTATAAGAAAATTTCATGCTGCACTAGCAGCTCACGTGCCCTGGAAAGGCCGCTCTTTTCCGGCCTGCCCGATCTCAGAGTGTGTGGTAAATTATTAAAAAGCCATAACAAATACAAAAGAAAGCAAACCAAATAAATTGTATTTATGGCGCGCCGAGGCACGCGGCAGTTTGGCTAAAAGGTTTTCGGAGTTGTTCGGCTGCCGTTGACATTATTTGCCTTAATTCGTGCACTTTCTTCTTGCCTTCGCCGTGGCCGTCGCAAAAACACAGGCATTAAGCATTAAAAACAATTAGCTCTGCTCGCCGTGCGACTATATATCGCCATATACATCACCGCAGTGTGTGAGCTAGCATGTGTCGTTAAAGACTTAAGTGGAAATCGCTGAATTTTGTACGCGATGCGGCTTTGGAAGAAACGCGGCCTGAGCGCACATGTTGATAGCACAAAATATGGCTGGACATTACTTTTACTAGCAGCACCATTATTATTGAAATTATCGCGTTATGTAAGGAAAAACTCGGCTCTTTTCTTTTGGTTGTGCAACAATCTCGCAGGTATCTGAATCACTTTAATTGCTTGGACAAATTGCTCACTCCGAGAAGGCCGCAAATTGCCGAACGGCGATTGAATTGCGACTTAATTTGGCTTAAACGCTTAAGATCACCCCGTAGATATATCGATGCCCATAATCCGTGAGAACTGCCCCGTCATCTTGGTGGTTTTTTCAAGCGATTCGTATCGCATTACGTCTGCTTTTTAAAATAGAATTCCGCGGGGTAAACATTACCCTTTCAACACCTTCGGAAATCTCTCACGCATCCATCCATCCTCGATATATCGAGGAAAGTGGTGAAAATGTGTTACCTTATGGAAATATCATTACGAGACTTGACTTGACAGCTGTCGTAGGCAAACAACATGCCATGCGGGTTCTGGAAAATGAAAATAATAATAGGAAAAGCAGAGGCCTCAAGTACCTCTAAAAAGAAAAAGTGAAAATGCTACAGCAAATAGCACCGGAAACTCCATTTGGTTAACAAGCTGAGAACACAATCGAGAGCCAAAATGTGTCAGCCGCCTAAATGCAGCTCTTGGGCCAACGTCTTCATTATATACCCCAGGTCAAGGGGCATTCGTCACGCGAGGAACTCAGTCACCACTATACCTTGGCCACTAACCAGGCCCAGACACCTAACCAGACACTCCAAGAAGCCGCACCGAATTGGCAACGCGAATAGTAGACGAAAAACGGGAGAATCGCTGTATTATGCTAATAGCCAATTGTCATTTCGGAACCGTTAAGCCAGGAGGCCAACAATGAATTTTTACAGCGTTTCGCTAATTTGCGTGCCGGGGAGGTGTGAATGAAAGTGAATGAAACGAAAGTCATCAGCCGCGATCGCATTCCAAATGAGTGGAGCACAATGACCGAAACGTATCCATCTCCAGATCGGAGGACGGAGCCGGAGAGAAGAGAAACGAGTCCCATCTTAGAATAGCCATCTTGCAGAGCTGGCCGGCAATTAAATCGCTTTTGTTCCAGCTAATGGACCTCTTACTTTCGGTTCGGTTTTCGGTCTCAGCTCAGCTCGTGATGTTTTATGATTTGATGAACTGTGATTTGATCTCATTCGCTTTTTCCCTGCCCTTGTTGTGGCATGCAAATGATTTGTTTAACAACAGATCTTTTACCCACTGCCAGCTACCGGGCCAAGAGATCATCATATCGATACCTAAAGCTATTCCCAAACCAATTGGATGAGTAAGCGGAATATCTTTGGGATTTTTTACTGGGTACTCGTTTGGTGGGATATTTTATAGACAAGGAAATGTTTCCAGCTATTGAGATTTAATAAATATATTAAATAAATAACTCTGATTGATATACAAAAACTTTAAAGTACCACAGTAACAGCATTTAATTGAAAATTGATTGAAAAAGTTTCTAGAGGTAAGCAATAAATTCTTTTGGGTTGTAATTAGTTTGTCCTTAGTTAGGATTTGCATTTCTCAATATACTTTTGAATACATTTTTAGGTTGTTTCAATTATTCAAATGATTTATGTGATAATCCTGATAAACCAATGTACAGATGTGCCCCAGAACTGACTTGGGTTTTGAATTCACTTAGAAAAGGTGTCTTAAAGTGGGGAATAAAATGTTTCAGGTACTAAAATAGAAGTATTGTTATAATAATACTAGTATATTAAAGATTTCCAAACGCTCTTGATTTCCCCTATATAATATGACTGCACCAGGTATACTACAGTCGAGGTATACTACAGTCGAGGCCATCGGCAAAATCTCTATTATTTTTACATTTCCCAGTTTTTTTGTGCCTGCGTGGGGGGCAAATCCCATCGGCTGCGATGTGTGAAACCTGAAGCCCACGATTTTTGTACTTAGACACAATTATTTTCACATTTCTGGCCTTTGTTGGGGCTTGGCAAAAATTAAAGCAGCGTAGAACTAAAGCAAAGCCCAGGACCATGAAATCGGGTTTAATTTTGGGCTGGCTTTCTATTCGCTGGTTCTGGCAAGTGCTCAAGTTTCTCTTTCTCGGCGGGCAAAAGTAATTCTAATGGGCAAGTTCTGGCCCAAGCCGTAAACGGCTTTAATTTCGTGGCCGCGGTTTAAATTCATTTCAAGGTTAGGCCCGCACTTGTGGACAATGATGTGACACTTTCGTTTGGCCAGCTGGCCAGCCCTTTTGGCCTCAGACCTTTTCACTTCGGGCCGTACTAACTGAGAACTGAAAACCCCAGGGAGGGTCTGGCCATTTTCCAGCAGCTCACAACCTGTCCACATCAATATCAATTGTGGTTACTGTTTGACATGGAATCAACGCCATTTAACAGCATAATTAACACATGTTCTTCGCACAATCGATTGCACACGCATCTCGATGGACCAGTAGCCACCAAATGGGTTATCTAGCGCGAGATGCTGCAGTGGCAAGTGGTCGGGTTGGCTTGGCTTGGCTCTTTCATTAGCACGTTGTCCAGCTCTGGACACTCACATATAGTGGAATCGGTGGCGACATCGGCCAAGAGGGGCCTGTCACTGCCATTCGAATGGCCAGAGCAGGTGACACTGCCAGGAGCAGACCAGTTCCCGAGCACCGAGCACTCAGCTCCGATAACTTGTCACACGATCCACTCGCCTACGACCATGGGTGGAGCAATTACGGGCCGCTTCTTAATTGAGTTATGAGTTCTTCTTGTTAGCCGAATTCCCTAAAATGCTCCAGCTGTAACGAGGAAGTTGCCGGCTCTTGGGAATCGGGCAGCGGATTCTGGGCCAAGTCGAGTAGCGTTTCCCAGAACTGTCGGCCCCGCAGATGAAGAGGCTGCCAGCCGCGTTCTCCGTTTGTGGATCAACACGGCGACAGAAATGGTCTAATGAGTAAATTAATTGCTGCTAACCATGATCTGGTCCAGGCTTTATTCGATCCGCACTAATTCGCAATAAAGACTCAATTAATCAGCGAGGAAAGCGCCCCCCACAACAGCTTGACCCCTCAACAGCAACAATCGCGGATTAATTAGTGATTGATCTCTGATCGCTGGAAGGGCTAAAGAGATGCAATGAAAGTGCAGCTGTACTTTTCACTTTCCTCGCCGGAGTGCTAACAATTTGAGTCTGGCCCTAATGACGGTCCATGGTCCGAGGTCTGAGATCCGAGGTCCCCATGCAGGTTGCCCGTCGATTAAAGTCGTTCACTTCAAAACAAACAAATAAACAAATGGAGAAACAAGCTGCGGAGATGAGCCATGCCAGATTAGATGAGCTGATGCTGGTTGCACCTCCAGCTCCCATCCAGCTCTCACTTTTCCTAATTAATGAAAGGCCCTCGAATACCCTACCCACAGAGGGAGAAAGGGTATCACCCGAGCTACCAGCCACCAGAAGTGTGAAGTTGTTGGGGGAAAACTGCAACTAAATTAAGGTAAATGTCTTAATTTAGTTGCAGTTCCTGGCCAGATGCGAATCAATAATGAAATGGCCATGCAAAATTCTAGACACAACAGCGCTTAAGAGCCGCCACGGGGAACGTCGCAACGGTAAATGGATCTCGAGAGGAGCAGGAGGACTTCATGACTGCAGATGCCCGACTCCAGATTAGAATGAATCATTTCCAGGCATCCTAATTGAGTTGTGGCCGAGCTGGCAGCCCGAAATATTAGCAGACGCCTTGTC
The DNA here is from genome assembly GCA_008042775.1 of Drosophila pectinifera. Taxonomy (NCBI): domain Eukaryota; kingdom Metazoa; phylum Arthropoda; class Insecta; order Diptera; family Drosophilidae; genus Drosophila; species Drosophila pectinifera. The sequence continues at coordinate 70,842 of VNKC01003545.1, forward strand.
GATGTCCAAGCCCGAGTCGGCTCCCAGTCTGGCTCTGAGGCGATGTCTGTTCCCCAGTTCCCCCCAGAGGTGTGAGACTATTTAGTATTTAGCCGGGCCAACTAGCCAACTAGCCAACTAACCAAGTCGGGGCCAAACAGCACCGATTAGTCGCGGACTGGGACAAGGAAGTGGCCAGAGTCTGGACGAAGGGCCATTTATCATGAGCTGCTCGTGTCTCGTCTCCGTGGCCAAATTAACCGTTCGCTGACTGACTGACTCAGAGACTGACTTAGAGACTGATCTGGCTAAGTGAGTGGCTAACGGGAGGCCGCCTGGATGAGCTCCGAACTCGGGAATTCCCAGTGGCTCCCCCGCTTTAATTGCTCTATTGAAGAATAACACTTATTAGTGCCCCGCTCCGCTCCGAGGGAATGTAGTTCTCTGGGTCAATGCGAGCACCTGAACTAATCAAAGCACCTTGGGTGAGGCACGCAGTCAATAAGTTCGCTCGATTCTGCCCGCTTTCTCACAATAATTCAGCAATATGGCACGCATTGTGGCAAGAACACTTGGCATGGAGACGCCCAAAAGCTTTATGGCCTGCGAACTGAGGACTGAGCCAAATGAATTCGATCAGCGAGTGACAGGAAGACAGGAACCGAAGGTGAGCCTGGGCCCAAGGGTGGACAGGTCCTGGTATCTGTGAGAACTCTTGCTCGAGCTGAACCTCACGTTCGCTGTTCGCTGTGCAAAGGGTTCCATAAAACACAATGGAGCAGCGCCCGTCCGAGTTCTATTGTTCTATCGTGGCTTGCAAATTTTCGGCAGCTTTAATGTTTATTCATGAATTCCAACATGAAACGGCAGTGCAACGAGGAAGAGACCAGCCAGAGACCAGCTCTGCCCATGCTGGAACATAAATCAAATTGCACAAAGTCCAGAGCCAAGTTAAGGCAGCCAATGCAGCCACTACAGCACGCAGACATGGCCAACTGATTGAGCTGTCGCGTATTTGGGTGAGGTGAGATCGCCCAGTGTCCAAATGGCCATAGAATGCCATAGAATGATCGGGCCTCAGGGTGGGGTATTCCTATTTCTGGCTCTGCATTTCGTGTCTTGGCTGCTTAGGGAAATCTGCTTCGGAGAAAACGAAAATTTCCATACAGCCACAAGCCCGTGCTCTTATATGGCTCCAGATCTCTGCCATTTTCACGGACTTTTGTGTCATATCAAATGCTAGTTGGTCGATGGTCTATGGTAAATGGTAAATGGCAATCGGAAAATGCAAAAATGCGAAAATGCTAAAATGAGTCGCTGCCCCAGGCCCGCCCACAGTTAGCACAGATCCATCCCGAGAAAACCGGCGCAAGTGGGTCAACTGCGGCTGGCTAACGGAAGTCGATTATCAGCTTTATTCTAACTCATATAAATGCACACAGGTGCGTACTCAGGTACCGTATTACCGCCAGGAGGAAGCGGGAGAGGATTATGGGGATAATACTCGAATTTCCCAAAGCAGAAACTCGATTTAATCCGCTCCGACTCCGACCGAATGATCTTCATTTCGGCTTGGCGCTCCAGATTTCGATTAGGAAGCGGTCTCTCCTGCCCGCCGGCGGAATTGCGAATGATTTCCATGTAAGGATCGGGCAGGAGGGCAGGAGGCGGGTGGGTTTCCTCGTCGTCGGATTGGGCGGCCGTGGCTCCGAGTTCGGGCGCTGCACTTATTCTATTACAAATTTTATTACACTTAAGTGCGGGAATCGAGCCGAAATGTGTGCCATGGTGCGGCGGACTAGTTGGGCCGTGCCCAATCCTCCGGCGGGCGCTCTCTTTGAAGATCGGCTCCCCAAATTGCGCCCACTGATGTAATGTTTGCTCGATCTGGTCACGTTGCACGTAACCGCAGCGCGGCTTTTATTTAACGTGCGGTAATTGCATTAATAAAGAGCCCAAATCCCAAATTATATTGTACAAATTGAGCTGCGTACAATGAAAGCGAAATTGTTTGATTTCCAGCCAACGTTTCTTCTGATGGCGATGCCACGAACGGCATCGCTTGAAATCAATCAGCCGCCAGACGAAATCCCAAATCCCAAGACGAAAGACTCAAGGCACGAACTTGTCAAAGGCATTTCCTGAAACCCCCAGAAGGTGGTTCGGTTCCCAAGCTGGAAGGTGTGTTGGGGAACGGCGATTACGACCACATCTCAGGGAGTGGAGACGTAAAATAAAAACCCGAACAAGTGCCCCGAGATTGTTACGGATTTTAGAGAGGAGTTTGCAGATGCCCGATGTTTTCATGTATTATTGGTTTATGGCTTTTAACCGTATTTTGAAATAACTGCTTGACGATCGGCACTTAACACTTCCATTTCCTTGCAGCCACAGAATGGACTCCCATGCTCTTGATCTCCTTCTGCTGGCTGACATGATTTACGACTCGGCCACAATAGAGTCGGCTTCAGAACCTCCCTCCCACAGATTAATTTCGAATCCATAACCATCTGGCCAGCTCTGTGCTCTGTGCTCTGTGCTCTGCGAGAGCCCAACTGGTTGCACCTGTTCCACTTGGCCGCGGGTCGTGTGGCCACAGAATATTTTCATGTTCAGCGGAGCATTTTGTTTTTACGACAACATCGAAGCGTCGTCGTCAGAACGAACCGAACCGAACAGAACAGAGCAGACCGGAGCTGGAGCAGAGCAGGCCAGGACAGCCTCGCAGGCGGCGGATGCCGCTCTCCAGGCTCCAACTTTGGCTGGGATGTCGACCCGGACCTTGCCCGGGACTCCTGTCATGTGGAACTGCCGGCATAATAATCGTAAAACGCCAGCAGCGCTTTTCGGTGGCGGTGGCTGTGGTGGCTTTGGTGGCTCGTCGGCTGTAGTTGCCCCGTTGTGCTCTTAATGTTGGCATTTATATTCCAGAGAGTTTTAATGCGATTAGAGCAATTAATTGCCCGTCGCCGGAACGTCGGCTTGCAGATTTCAGTCCAGGCGGAAGTGGCCATGTCGTGAGGAGTGCGCCGGTCGGCTGACACAGCCTAACGGTCGTCCAGGCTATCGATTGCCTCTGCCCATTAATAATCCCAGCTGCACCAGCACCCAGAGAAGTCGAGGAATGCTGCGGGTGACTTCAGTCCAAACCAAACCGAACCGAAAGTGAGAGTGGCCCGGGGCCAGTGAATTCAAATCGATTCGAATCGGAGGTGCGTGGCTGCAGACAAACATGGAGCCCAGACCCCTGATTTATGCGCACTCCGCACTCGTTGGGAAAACCATGTGAAAACTGCCCAACCTGCCGCAGCTCCTCCCACTTCACTTTCGTGTGGGAAAGTGCTATCTGCCCTGGCCGCTCACGCTGATGGATCGGGACCCTGTGCAATTACCGCCGCTTAGCATAAATCGCGCGACCCAACCGCTCTGACCCACATTAGTCCGCGGCGGAGCACAGAGCTGTGCCCAGAGCTAGGCGGAAATTAACTGGGCTCGAATCTGGCCAATTCGATGGGTCCACGCAGAGAAAAAGAGCAGGGTTTTACAGTATAAGAGTGAGTCATGAGTCCATATTAGAGTCTAAGAATATACTCGAAATATTTAATTGTTATAAGCCTCTACACATTTCTAAGTTTTAGTATGTATAAGTCTGCTTTTCAGGCAGCTCTTGAGGCTTATTAATATCCCACACAATTCCTGCTATTATTTTAGATTGAAATGTTTTCCAGTGTATGGAATAGAAGCCGCTGCGCACGCGCCACCAGCTCGCTTCATAACTCACCGCCGCAGTGGCGGTCTCGACTTTGTTACATATTATTTATTGTGTCGGCCCCGCTCCGACAAAAGTGCAGCCCGAAACCTCAGCTCCAGCTCCGGCTCCGTCTCCAGCTCCAGCTCCTTCTCCAGCTCCAGCTCCTGCTGCATCCGACTCCGACTCCGATCCCGTGGGCGTTTAACGGCATCTGGTTGGCTGCATATTTGCCGGCAAGTCAAAAATTCGTGTGTTCGCTTTGGAGAGGCTTAATGGGTGTGGGTGTCCGCGTTGGGGGCTCCTTGTCTGCGGATTACGGGAACCTACCATATCGGTGGCAATAAAATTATGTAAAGAGAGTTTCCTCTTATTTTTCGGCGACCAACAAGTGGCTATGTCGAAGGTGGTGAGGTGTGGGCGAGCAGCGAGCAGACACCGAACAAGTAAATGCAATTTGTGGCTGGGGAGGCTACTAACTCAGTCCAGAAACTGAGCGATTAACCTAATAAGCTTTGCTTGATTAAGGAAAGAACATAATTAAATGGCAGGGCCATAAATAAATAAGCCAATCAATGGGCTTATCGCCACTCAATCTTTAATGGCTTTCCCGTTCCAAAGAGGCTTTCGTCTCACTTTCATTAAGTCGAGTGACAAGTTCCCAAGACCGTTGAAGACCCTAGAAATGTGGGCCTGCTAAGCCCTACGAAATCGGCTTATGGGCTGTTTTTACGGCTCTCAGTATAAGTCCAAGTGGTGAAGGTCAGAACAAGTGTGACAAATAGTACCCGTAACTCGTAACCAGGCAGTGTCACCTAGAACACGCTCACCTGGGGGATCTGGTTTTCACAGTTCCGGCAAAACCGAAAGTTGTAATTGAAAGTTCCGAAAGAAAGCTGATGGAATAAGACCCCCGGAGAAGGGGCATTCAAATTAGAAAAGCGTGTTTGATCAACACAAATCTTCGGGGCCCGGCCCGGCCCGATGAAAGAAAGAACCCAGTCCAGTCCAGTCCAGTCCAGTCGGTCACACAGTAGCACACTTTGCATACCCCCAAGAAAGATGAGTCCAAGCTCCCCTTCGAAGCTAAAAGGTTTGTTTTGACCATTAAACCTAACGGTTAAGAGCATGAATGGGCTGCGTGTTGAATTTATTCACGTATCGGTTTGTATTCTCATCGCCAGCCGACTTTCCGAACTCTCCGAACTTTTCTGAACTGATTAGGCAAATTATCAAATTAACTGGCCAGCCATCGCTTTGGGTTTGTTTGCTTTCTGGCATTGCCTTAATTGGCCTCATAATTACTATGCTGGGGGTCTCATTAGGCTGAAATTAAGCTGTCTCTGTGCGAAATCTGGGCATTTACCCAAAGTAGAATATAGAATATAGTAAATCCCCCCATCAGCCAGCCGTTGACCTGCGGCAATTGATCTTCAATTAAACCGCACTTGAAGCTCTCTAAACGGCTTTTAATTCTCTCAGACGGACACAGATGGGGCAGCTTTCTCTTGGGCATCTCATCCTGGCAGAAACATAATCCTGTCAAGAAGCGTACAGCTCCACTGAGTTCCCGAGTTGTTGAACCCTCGATTCGAGATGAATAACGATGGATTGAGTGCCAAATGGCTTTCTGATGAGTGTGAGTGAAGAATGGCGGAGTTCACACACTGATTTACGACACAAGTCGCGCGAAATCTCTTAACAAGATTAGGCAGGCTTTTCTATTAGAAATCGGGGATTTTTCACACCCATAAATAATATCTCTGGGCGCTCGAACAAACTTTCTTTGCCAGAAATAGAAACAGAATCTGCCGTGACCCTTTGTTATCAATGGGATTATTGTAATTACAAAGCGGTTACGGTTTCGGGCGAATCACAATGCAAATTGCCTGGCCTGACCCACATACGCAGAGCCAGGAGCTGGAGCTGGAGCTGGAGCTCCCAGAATGGAGCCAGCAGCCGGCAGAGTTCAATTTAATCATTGGCTTAGTTAACTAACTGGCACAGCACAGGAGTCGGAGTCGGGATCGTATGTAGGTAAACAAGCCGGAGCCATTTGCCCAATAACTCATTTAATAGCGACGTGGACGGCGGACCCAGTAATGAACAAATAAAAACCGAAATCTGCCGTTCGCATGGAGCCTCATCGGACTCATCGCCGATCGAACAATGCCAAAGGAGGCCCAAGAACTAGCGGAATCGCTGGATTCCACACACATGGATCCCGGCCAGCCTCGGCCTGACCAATTGACCGCAAAAACGGCTAACAGCCAAGCAGGCGAACCAGCTAAGAGGCAAACTCTGGCAAAACCCACAGCAAACAATGCTGGGCAAAAGCGAAAAGGATGTCAGTCATAAGCCAAGATACATGGCCTCCTGTTGCCCATCTGCCCGGCTTCAGCTCCAAGTCCCTGCCAGCCAGTCTTGCCTGCTTCCAGCTCGTACTCCTGCTCCTGCCTGCCTGTATGCCTGTAGTGGGAGTCGGTAATGGTTAATGTGATATGGCCAAGATACTGGCCCGCGGCATAAATCACTGAGCAGGTTGTGCCCGGCTGGAAAGACTTATGATCGGACTTATGACCAGAAACCAAACCGCACTCGCTCGAAATGAATATGTTGCCTGCGAACCAAAGCTATTTCCCAGCCAAGTCGGCCAGCGAAATTGATTATGTCGATTTACATACGAGCACAAGTCAATTGAGTTATGATCCGGCTGATGGCCACGAGCTTCGGTTCGGGTTCGGACTGCGAACTCCTGGTTCTGTGGAACACATCCAGCCAAGCGAGTGTCCCAGTTGCCCTTAACCCAGATAGCCCCTAAATGGGTTACAGAATCGCATTTATGACAAGCTCCCCGGGTTTCGTGTCTGCCAGCCAGAAATAAGTCAGGCCTCTCGGCCAGCTCGTGCTGCAAATGATGTTGTTCCCTTTTCGGTAACCCAAACAGTCCCTACTGTTCGTTCTGGGCCTTCAGCTCTGGGCTTCGGGTTTGGGTTTCAGCCAGGCTAAGTTCTCGTTTCCTGGCTGCATTCGCGACTTGCATAAATTTCAGCCAAATTTTATCGAAAGTGTGCATCTTACGCCCGCTGCAAATGGTTAGGAGGAGTTCCCGCCTCTCCACTGGTGCCTCCGCTCCAGCTCGGCCTGGCCAGGCTGGGATTGGGTTCGCTGATTCCTCGTGGCATGGCTTTGCATGTCTATTTAAATCTTAACATGCCGCTGACAAAATGCTCAGCAATGAAGACAACAGCGGGAAAAAGCGCAGAATTAGAAACCGCAATAAAAAGCAACGGGAAGACGGAGACGTCTGGCCGGGAAATTGTGCCAGTAGTGTAGACATGGCCACATTTAACAGGAGCAGCAGGATCAAGTCTTGTTGCCCGTACCTCTACCCACTCCTCGATCCTCCTCTCCAATCCCTGCTCCTCTGTAGGTTGTTCGCCCGGCTGTTTAGGCGATGTCAGCGCTGATAGGCGACGCTGGCTGGGATCGGGTCATGCCGCAGATGGAGATGCAGATGGGCCGGGAGGCGGCTCCCCGGTGGCTCAAAGTTCATGACATTCTCCT
>VNKC01003547.1:0-11128 GCA_008042775.1 Drosophila pectinifera
CATAAAGAAACCTGAACAAATAAACACTAAATAAATAAATCTGCACATATTGACAAAAATGAAGCAAGAGAGGCAGAAAGGGAAAAGCACATATGGATAGGGAAAACAACACAGATGTTTTTTTGTGTGCAGAAAAAAGCGTCGGCACAGTGGCGGCAAATGTAACAGTGACAAGTGCAAATATAAATAAACATTATTTATATAGTGATGACAATAATAAAGTACATGAAAACCATACTAACTCAAATATTATGCATCCAACCAAATTTCTTAAAAAAGGCATGAAAGGAAGATTATTTTATACAGTAAAATTATATCGGCGATGCTGCAGTCTACCAAAGAGTGTGATTTTTCTCAGAATAAAAGGCAAAAATTGAGCCTTTTTCTTTTTTGTGAAAATAATTCACCTGGAAATCACAGGTTTTAAAGAAACTTTGTCTCTGGCTGCTACCTTATAACAAACTTATTTAAGAAAAGGCAATTACTGCAAATAAAATAGAAAAAAAAACTCAAATTAAACAAAACATGAATAAATGGTCTTTATACCAATGAATTTTGTCGAATCATTTGGGGTCATTAAAAGGTCCTTCTTGGATTTACTAAAGATGAAATTAAGGAAAATGTTTTCATTGAAGGTAAGATCAAGGTTTCAATTGTGGAAGATTACGGCACACATCTGCACTTTGTCGGTCGCCTGGCATGTACAATAAGTGCAATGTGCATGAGTGCGATGTTTCTTGTTAATATTAAAATAAAATCTGTGCAACGGCAAGAATCACAGAGCGAGAGATAGGGAGGAGTGTCCTGTTTGGGAAAAGAAGAAGCACATATATTTTGTGCACCAAAATTACAGCAATTTAACAAATAATTAACAAAATTACCCAAAACTTATTTAAAGCTATCCTAAAAGGCAAACAAAAAAAGTGTACATGGTCCTAGTTTTCCAACTAAAAAAATGAATTTTGTACAAACCAGAATATTAAAATCGGATCCCCGCAGGTTGCGTGTGCATGCAACCTTTTTATTTTGTGTATTAATCACATTGATATCATTAGTTTGTGTTGTGATTGCTTGCTTTAGCATTTTTTGCATTCCTCTTTCTGCTTTATCCTTTACGCCGCTGCTGCAGGTTAGTCTTGATATCCCGCTCTCTCTCACTCTCTCTGCACGTACCCGCTCTCTCGTTCTCCTCCCGCACCTTACTACTCTCCTGCTCTCCTCCCTCACGTAATTGGTACAGTGGTAAGTCGATAAAATGACCTCGAATATTTTCTGTGCTATTAAATCCTTCAAGAAGACTATTTCTGCAAAGGAGATTAGTTTCGGTTGCTGGCTTTGTGACAATATAGTGCACGCTAAATGCATTGATTGTACAGGCCGGACGGCCGATACTTTTTCTAAAAACATTGGCTTGTGTTACTGCTGCGAGACTTGTCGCGACTTTGAAAGGGAAATTATGTCTTTTATGCGGCAAACCAAAAGTGGTTTTAAAGAGCTGTTGATTAGTTTTCGTAAAACTAAGGATATACTCTCAGCGCTGGATTCTCCATTCAAAGGCCTTAAGCTATTGAGTGAGTCCCCAAGCGTAAAAAAACCGCTGTTGGCTTGCATCATTTGGGCGAAACCCTTCAACTAGCTGCATTATATTCTACCCCAATGATATTGAGATCAGGGGCAATAAAAGATTCGGTATCCGAATGTGCCGTGAGAGAGGCCGTACCGCCGGTTATATCCGTAGTGTCCGCTGAGGGGTCACAATTAGCGACCCAACAGAACCCAATTCATACAACTCCTCAGGGTTTGGTAATACTGTTACCCAGTCAGTATTACCAAAAATCCTGATAGCAATACCACCACCTAAACGGATATTTGTTTCGCGGCTTTCACCTGCTCAAACATCTGATGATGTAACTGCCTATAATAAAGGCAAACCTAAAGCCGATAAAACTAAAATAAAGGTGGAAAAATTAAAATTTTCTTATGCTAGGGATATTTCATTTTTCAATATAAATGTCCCAAATGAAGTCTTCAACACGATATGCTCTGCAAACTTGTGGCAAGAGTTTGTTGTTGTTAAAGAGTACAAAGCTAAGAAAAAGAAAAAAACGGCCTGTTGGAATAACTCTTCCAAGGCCAGACCATATCATTGTGCCGTCCACGTCTACGTCTACGTCCTCATCAAAAAACTAAAAAACTCTCTTCTTCTTTTCTATCAGAATGCAACAGGCTTACGTAGTAAGCTTCCTAAATTGTATTCTGATAGTTTTTCGTTTACATCCCAGGTGATTGTGTTCACAGAAACCTGGTTGAAGCCTTAGAATCTTAGCTCCGAAGTTTTTCCAGCTATTTACACAACTTACAGGCTGCTTCGCCTTTCCAACCAACTCCAAGCTCACGTCTGAATTAGTTACTTTCGAGGAAAGCAAGGATGTTGAATTCCTTTGTGTGCAGCTATCAATTCATGGTAGTTTCGTTATTACATGTTCCTACATTCCCCCATTGTCGGAACTCCCTATTTATTGGAACCACCTTTCCGCCATCCAATCGGTGTCCAATAGACTTTCGGATAGGGACCAATTAGTAGTTCTAGGTGATTTTAATATCCCTGGAGCTATTTGGTCCTCCAATGAATCTTCCAATACGCTTTCAATTACAGCACAAAACGATTTTATTAATGGATTGTTCGACATTTCGCTGTCTCAAGTCAACTATGTTTGAAATTCCTTAGATCGCTTGATTGATCTCTGCTTTGTCTCTGATCCGGCAAGAGTCAGTTTGGTTAGGGTGGTGCCACTGACGCTACCTGAGGATCCATATCATCCTACATTCGATGTGATTATCGATATTGGGATTGCAATGGAGAATAAATCTCATCGGCCAGCTAAGGAGGTACACTGCTTTCACAGGGCGGACTTCGGGCGGCTTAAAAAGTTTATCTCTGAATTTAATTGGTCCGGTCTTTAAATGTGCAATTACATAGTTGATGACATGGATATTTTTTACAATGCCATGAATTCCTTTTTCAAACAGTAAAGAACAATACCCTTCAGCCTAATTTTGAAAAGGCTCAGTAGGTTGCAGAGAGCCACATAGAACTATGAAGACTATGATGTTTATCCTGCCAAAAAGTATATTGAAATAAATGACGACGACTTGACATGCGATACAACCAAAATATGCATACATCTATATATTAATATGTTTTGTCCCGAAAAAAATGAACAACAAAATTTATTTGGACCTTTATTGTCCGTATAGAACTTGATTATTCAGATGATTGTTTTTGACTAACTCTACAGTACAGATTTTTTATTGATAATTGTTTTTTTGTTTTTTTTTTATTTGTAAAATGCGCATGAGACAAAAGTGTCATATCAGCGAATTTATTAGCTTCTTAAATTTCTGTATGCACTTAGAGTTTCTTATGGATATGTTACTCCCCCACCGCTTAGACAAAAGCATATAATTTATTAAGTGGTTTTGGGGTAAAGGGTTGGTAGCTCTTGATTTTGTAACTCCCTTTCAAGTTTTTCAGCTTTGGATTTTTTATAATGTATAATAATATTTTTGGGTGTTTTCTTGAACTTATAAATTAAGTACAATATTATGCTTAAAATTAATAATGTAACTGTTACAATTACTATTATTTTGTATATTTGGTTTTCTTTATTTTGTTCGAAAAATATTTCTTTAGCGTGTATGTAGGATATGGGTTCCAACTTTGTTATATTATTTCTAATATAAATTCTTTGTGTGTAGTCTGAATTAGTATTACTTATAGACATTTAATTGACAGCGATAGAACAATTGTATATTTTTATAATATTATTATAATTTCATTTTTTAAACAATTTTGATTTTAAATAGTTCTAGGTAAATTCCATGTTATTAAAATATTCGGCTCAGTGTAATTAATTTGAAAGTTGAGATGTATTTTTGTAAAAGTATAGTTAGTATTTGTTTGGCTAATAATGCCTAGTATGCATGGATTAGTAATAATTTGTTTTGTGTCTTTGTTATTTGTTTTTATGGAGATAGTATTTGTTTTCAGTGTTTTCTTGTAGCATCCTATTATCATCGTCTGAATAGGGTAATATTTGAAATACAGGTATTTTTATTATTTCTCTAGGTATATGGGAAATAATTAAAATTTCGTTACTGTCTGACCTAAGCCAAGTTGATGTTTTTATGTTTATGTGGGCTATACATTCGTATCTTAATAGTTTTGGATTAAATATTCCTATTTTAGCAAATTGCATTCCCATTTCTATATCTTCAATATACTCTGTAAAATTTTCCAAATTAAAAATTAACAACTCAAGCATTTCAGAATTTTCGTCATATTCGCGATGTTTATTAATAACCTCTATTCCTTCGTTAACGGTATCTATAATATGGTTTAGTTCATTTATTTGTATACTATTCTGAGCTATTGATTTTATTTTTTCTTCTACTTCACTTTTGTCATCACTATCTAATGTTCCAAATAGAGATTTATATGCTGTACCAACAATGTTTATTAATCCTCTTTAATTTCGTTTGACTATTTTAATACCGTTCATTTCTCTTTGCAATTTTTCAATAAAATATTCGACTTGTTTAAATTCTTTGTATCCAAAAGCTTGTGAAAGTAAATTGTTATAAGTTTCCTCTGTTTTGGTTAAATTAATTGTAAGGCAATGGTATTCAAAATTATCTGGTATGTTTGTTATGCCTGTCTTAAATAATAAGTATCAAAATGGATTAATGAGTTTTCCATGAATTAATAGTGCCTTTCTATACTTTGTGTTTACCTCAAAATTATTTCGATTTTGGTTAAGATTTCCTATTATTGTTTCTTTAATTATTTGGTTATTATATTTTGGGCTACCTGCATAAATAAAGATATCGGCTGGGGTTCTGTCAGTTGAGTTTTAATTTGTGATTGTATGTATACAATATTATTTCTATTTTCATCATTCCATTTTTGCTTGTTGTTATTTGAAATTTAACATTTTTTTTAGAGTGTTAGGTTTACCCATTGAGTTGAATATTCGAATTAGTCCTCTTTTGACTTCCAACCAGTCTTTACCGCTTAATTCAATTGCGCTTGCAAATTTAGAATACAGATCAATGCATGTTAGGTAATTTTGGTTTTTAATTGTATAAATATCTGCTATGTATGTTTCCCTGCAAAATTCGGCTTCTGGGGTTACCTTTAATGTAAGTTGTGTATTTCTATGTTCAATTTTGGCTTGGTTACAAATTTCACAATCGGTTATTAAGTTTTGAATTAAATTTTGAAAATCAGGATAATAGTAAGTTTCTTTAACCATCTTTCTAACCATCTTTTCGATACCTGGATGTAAAAGTTTTCTGTGATTGCTTAGAATTATTTCTTTGAATTCGGCATAAGTGTTTACGTTTTGCAATTTAATAGTTGCCCTCATTATTTTTGTGGTGGGATTCATCACCTCTTTAAAAGCTTGTTGAATAATTTCAAAATCTGAATCATGTTCTATGTATAAAGCGCTTGTTTTCGTGCCACAGTATTTGATTAATATATTTTTCGCGTTTCCTAGGTTAAGCTCACAATAAAAAATTGTAATTCTTACTTTTTTAAAATAATTTTCAATTTCTTCTCCTGTATTTCTGCGAATCATCTCTACTTGCCTTGCAAAATGATTAAATGGCTTTTCAGTAATACTTATAAAATTTTCATTATCTTCTTCAGCGCTGTGTGCTGCGGCTAATGTTTTAATAGTTCCGTAGTAATTTTCATTTATTTTAATTCTTGACAATGCGTCGGTTACATGATTTTGTTTACCTTCCAAATATTCCAATATATTATTTCAAAGTCATATTCACTTAATCTTATCTTCCATCTCTGTAGTTTCGTATTGGGTTCCTTAATATTGCTTAACCAGACCAAAGGCTTATAATCGCTTTATATTTGAAATGTTCTGCCGAATAAATATGGTCTTAATGTTTTGATTACCCATACTATGGCTAATAATTCTTCGTATGAATTCAAAGTCCTACTAATATAACTAATAGGTTTGTTATCTTGAGAGAGTACTGCTCCTAATGCAAAATTACTAGCATCCGTGGTTAATTGAAATTCTTTGTTAAAATTTGGACAAATCAAAATGGGATCATTTATAATTAATTGTTTCAGTTTATTAAATGGTGCAATATACTTTTCATCTGTAATAATTATTTTAAAGCCTTTTTTCAAACATTGGGTTAGAGGTTTTGCAATGTCTGCGAAATTTGGAATGAATTTTCTATAATATCCGCAAAGTCCAAGAAATGATTTTATTTCCTTTTGGGCTTTAGGGATTGGAAATTTTTTGATAGCTTTAACTTTTGCTGGGTTTGACCTTACACCATCTGGACCTATTTTATGCCCCAAAAATTCTGTTTCCCTTTTTGTAAATTCACATTTGTCAAGTTGTAATTTTAAATTAGCCTGTTTTAATTTTTCAAAAACCATTCTCAGTGAACTTAAATGTTAATCGATTGATGTAGAAAATACAATTATATCGTCCAGACAATGTTTATTTATTAAATCGTGAAGGACATTATTCAAGCATCTCTGAAAAGTGGCCGGTGCATTTTTTAAACCGAATGGCATTCGTGTATACTCATAAAGTCCGTATTTAGTGCAAAACGCTGTTTTTTTAATGGAGTTTTGATCCATTTCGATTTGGTGAAATCCTTTAGCTAAATCGATGGTAGTAAAATATTGACATCTTCCAAGTTTCCCTAATATTTCGTCCATATTTGGAATAGGAAATTTATCATTTATAGTGATTTCGTTTATGCCCCTGTAATCCACTACTAGTCTGAATTTGGGGTTTGCCAGAAGCGTCTTGCTTCTTTAATATAAAATACCTTTCTTTAACATTTCCTGTATTTGAGTTTCTACTTCTTTCTCATATGAAAAAGGATAGCCATATGGCTTTCTGTACATGGGATTCTCATGATGAGTTCTTATTTCATGCTTAACAACGTTCGTAAAAGTCAAATGGTCACCCTCACTATATTGAATGCACTGGTATTGATTAATTAATTTTAATAATTTTTCTTTTTCCTCCGCTTTTGATAATTTCCATCAACTTGCATTCTTGACTGCCCGCTATTACTTTCTCGAATTCTTTTCACTGGTTGATTGGGAACTGACCTTTGTATTTGATTTACCTGATGGTTTTGATTCATTGCATTATTTAGTTGACCCTGATTTAGATTTCTTTGAAATTCTTGATATAGGCCTCTATTTTGATCATAAACATTGTTTCTGTTATTTGAATATTGTCCGAATTTGTGGGGATTAATTCTTTGTTTCTGATAATGAGGTTGTTGTGTTAGATGGAATGGGTTTTGATTAAATTGAGAGCTGTTATAATTATTAGTAATTATGTTACGTGTATTTTGTGTTTTTTGGATTTTGTTAAAGCTTACATTGAAATGCCTCATATTTTCATTTTCTTCGTATAGCCCTTCTTGTTGAGCTACTTGTTTTAGTTGCCCTCAAGTTCTAATTTATTACTTATAATTAATTGATTGTGCTCGATCTCGTTGCAAAATTTTTTTAAGTTACCTTAGCAATTCTTCCACAAGAGTCTGGGTTTTATATTCGTCGATTAAAGCTGTCTTTAGTGCAGACCAGTTGTTGACATTTAGAATTTGCAGAATCCTTCGGGCATCAACAGATACTTGAAGTTCGATGGCTCCAAATATAACGCTTGCCTGCCGTTCATTGGATGTGTTGTATAAACGCAACAGGTAGTCGACTCTTCGCACGAAAGTGCTAAGAGTAGCTGGATCCCCTTCAAATGTTGGAAAATTCCGGATTTGAGCCATTAATTTGTTCAAGTTTTGTTCGGTTAATTGGCTTGGCGCCGCATAAATTGCTGTTTGTGGTTCCATATTTATTGTATTTAATTTTCGATTTTTTTCAAAAGTTTGTGTTAGGTTGGTTACACTCAACTTTTTTAATGACCGACTTGGAATTACACAGTAGTCGATTGAAACGTTCACACAATATTTCTCTGCATACAGGTTCTTTTGCGGATCGTTTTATAAACACTCACGGCCTAGACGATTAAATTGCTTACTTGTGGGCAATTCCACGCGCTGATCTGGATATTCTAGTTGCATAGAAAAATACCTTAAATTGATCAGTAAGCTATCGACTTTATTTTATTCGCAAGGATTTATTTAAGAATTATTTAAGAAAAAATGAACAACAAAATTTATTGTTTATTCAGATGATTGTTTTTGACTAACAGTACAGTACAAATTTTTTTTGGATGAAGCCTTCGCTTTTTTTTCTTTCGATCTCAAATGCATTTCGGGGAATTGTTTTTATCTTGAGAGACAAAAGTATCAAATCAGCGAATTTATTAGCTTCTTAGATTTGTGTATACAATTAAAGTTTCTGATGGATACGTTACGCTGTTTGAATCTCTAAAGTCGAAATAATCGATGGACAAGACTATGTGGACCAAATAACTCAATTCCTGTATGTAAATCACATTGATGTAATGCAGCCGTTAGAAATGCACCCTATCCGGATGGTGTGGACCACTGCAGAACCCATCTTAATCAGTGAACGAATCAAACACCACTTTCACCATACAATGAGAGGCATACACACTAGGGATCACGCCTCGTGACCTGGTAGCTAAACATGTTGGCTAGCAAATCAAAAAAAAAAAACTTTTACTCAGCTTCACAAGCTGATGTATCAAAAAACTAATAATGCTTAATATCAACGCGGAGATAGGTTGTTCTACTGATGCGATGGAAAATGATCTTGTTGTATTAGCCAGAATCTCAACACCAGAATAGAAGGTCATATAAACCAACAAATACAAAACTAAGCTGCAAAGTGAATAGTTTGTTTCGGTTATGCGGCCGTCTCGCTGGTAAACTCTAGCAGGGTGTTTCGCCGGGCAGGTCGACTTATCGTCGCCCTTATCGCCACAGCCGCCCGATCGCCGGCTCTGCTACCACACTAGCTGAACTAGCGGAGTGTTACGCCCGGCAGGTTGAACTTAAAGCTCGCCCGTTTGGCGCTCACAATTTGTATATATAATTTATAAAATATTAAGATCATAAAAAAGTTAATATATGTATATGCAATTTAGTTAAACATCCTAATCAATCTAATAATCTAATAATCTAATCTAATAATCTAATAATCTAATCTTTAATATAAACATCCGTTGTTTCATTTAAAAACTTCTATATAGTGTTTATTAAATATCTCGTTCAATTCGCGTGCGCATGCAACCTTTTTATTTTGTGTATTAATAATTATATTGATATCATTAGTTTGTGTTGTGATTACTTGCTTTAGCATTTTTTGCATTCCTCTTTCTGCTTTATCCGTTACGCCACTGCTGCAGCTAAACGGTTTTAAGCTTAGTCTTGATCTTCCGCTCTCTCTCACTCTCCTTACTACTCTCTTGCTTTCTTCCCTCACGTAATTGGTACAGTGGTAAGTCGATAAAATGACCTAAAATAAGTTCTGCGCTATTAAGTCCAGCAAGAAGACTATTTCTGCAAAGGAGCCTAGTATTGATTGCTGGCTTTGTGACAATATAGTGCACGCTAAGTGTATTGAAACCCTAATAACAATACCACTACCTAAACGGATATTTGTTTCTCGGCTTTTACCTGCTCAAACATCTGATGATGTAACCGCCTAAATCAAGGCAAAACTAAAGCCGAAAAAACTAAAATAGAGGTGGAAAAATTCAAATTTTCTTATGCTAGGGATATTTCATCTTTCAAAATAAATGTTCCAAACGAACTCTTTAACACTAAGCGTATACCTATTACACATCCTTCCTCCCTCTCATTAGTAAATACAACAGCAAACAAGGATCAGGCAATTGGCGATCTTTTTGCTCAGTTTTTTCAAACAACCTATTCGTCGTCATCCGACCTGAATCTGACTTATTCTTTTACCATGACCAAATCGAACCTAATCTTCTGTCCTAGTTTAACCGAAAGCTCACTTCTTCTGGATCTTCAACGCGTCAAGGCGGTTTATTTGCCGGGTCCCGATGGAATACCAGGCTGTGTGCTTAGATATAGGCCGAGGCCTTGTGCAATCCCCTTCTAAAATTGTTTACCTTACCCTTAGAAACCACAAAATTCTCCTTTATTTGGAAGGAATCATTCATAATTCCTCTCCACAAAAAAGGTCGCAAATTGGATGATAACAACTACAGAGGAGTCTCCAAGTTGTCAGCTATCCTAAAACTTTTCGAAAACGTAATTACTCCCCATTTGCAGCACCTTTGTAGATCAGTAATATCTTCATGCCAACATGAATTTATTACACATAGATCAACCACAACTAAACTTCTGGAGCTCATCTTTTTCATTATAAGGAGCTTCCGAAAAAATTAGCAGACAGATGTTATTTAAACTGCCTTCAGTAAAACATTTGACTCAGTAAATCATTCCCTTCTTGTTAGGAAACTCGACTTAATGGGTTTTCCTGTTGATCTTTTTAAATGAATCTCGAGTTATCTGAATGGCAGGAAGCAAAAGGTCCTCTTTAAAATTAATTTATCTAATGTTCTTCGGGTTATCTCTGATGTCCCGCAAGGGAGCCATCCTGGTCCCTTATTGTTACATTATTTATTGGCTTTAAGTGTGAGTTGATGACATTCTCACTCCATTCTTCCATTACTCTATAGTTTGCGATTTATACGTTGAACTCTCTCTGTAAAGTATCACTCTAGTTGACGACTTAGGTGTCCGCCTTAGTCCTAAATTTGAGTTCATTGATCATATTTCATATTTGGTGAAGAAAGCCAGGGGTGTGCTTGGATTTATTAAACGGTGGTCGAAGAAATTCAATGATCCTTGTTCGCGCCAAAGGGCGCTTATTTTCAAGAGGCAGTGTGATCCCGCTAGCGGTCACGAAATGTCCCGTTGCACGAGGCCCAGCGTTCATTTGCACGCTCTTGCTCTGTCTCTCGTTCCTGACTTCCAGTCCGCCAGAGCTTCAACTCCGCTCTCTCAAACTTATGATTAAGTTTCTGTTGTTAGTTCTAATTTACCAGCAGCCGACGAAGGCTAATAAAGTGCAATACATTATACAAATTTCAAGTGTTAATTTTCC
>VNKC01003552.1:0-37210 GCA_008042775.1 Drosophila pectinifera
ACTATACATGTGATTTTCGGTTTAAAGTAATTAGCTTAAACGAAGAAATATGCTTGTGCGGACTTGGGATCTATTAGAGAATAAAGGTGGAATTTTAAGATAGGGGCTAAAAGGCATGATACGAAGCTACGCATAGCCAACCGGGTCGAGGGTTCGAACCAGGGTTGCGACAGGTCGCCACAATTTTTTCTTCTTCTGTTTTGCCATTGTTGTTGTCCTTATTTTTAGTATTCTTTTTTGTCAAATAATTGAATGAAAATGAGAGAACTAAATACAGTAGTGAAAAAATAATGGAAAAAAATATTTTACATATTGCGTGATCTAAACACACGCCGATCTCGCAAAAACAATATGAACCTGACACTCAGACCTCTAGGCCACACACTGTAATTCGTAATGGCCATCGATTTTCACAGTATATAGCTTCAACATTTTTGGCTATAAATATGCGCTTCTTTATTGCAGTAAAGAGGAACAAGTGTGCGCGAAAGGGTAAGCGACAAAAATTTTCATTTTCACTGCGATCGAACTAGTTTTTTTTGCATCTTTATAAAATGTATAAAATTTTATAAATCTAATATATATATATAAATGTAATTAATAGAACTTTTTTTTTTTTTTCGCCGGAATCGGTCACAGATCTATGTTGCAAAAACGAAGCGCAACGGGCACTAAGACCCCTACGTATATGTACACGAATGTATCCTTTAATCGTGTTCAAAACATACATATGTATGTATGTACATACAATGTGCATTTTAAAATGTTCAAGCTTTATACAATGACGCACTAAAGTGTTGGCACAGTGGCAAATGTCAACTTTAAATGTTGTTCCCAGGCGTATGCAACAATTTTATGATGACATTTTTTTTGATTTACTTAAATTAAACATTTCTTTATTCAAAGGCACTTATTTTTTGGTATTTTTTTTATAACGCTCTTAAAACTATTTAAACTTAAACAAAAAAGGAACCTATTTCGTGACACAAAAGTCTTGGCACACTTCACTTAAAACATTTTTTTTTTTAATTTAACATCAAAGTTAGTACTTGGTTGGTAATCCCTTTTGCTTTATAATATCTTCAAGACGTGAATGCCTATTCTATGCCTAGATGGAATGAACCAACTTTTTGGTAGTATCTTCGGAAATATTCACCCATTCCTCCAATAAGGCCTTCTTTAAGTCATTTTTTAATGAAATTTCATGTTTTTTAATACGTTGATCCAATTCATCCCACAAGTGCTTAATCGGATTAAGGTCAGGTGACTGTGGTGGATGTGGCAGCATATGTGCGGTATTGTAGATGAGTCACAAACGCACATCATTGGCAGAATGCTTAGGATCATTATCTTGCATAAATGTGAACGAACCCGGCATATTCAGCTTTATTGCACTTTTTTTTTAGGTTTTCCTTCAAAATGTTCAGATAATACACCTTGTCCATGATTCCTTCGATGAATACAAGTTAACCAACACCCGCCGAAGACATGCATCCCCACACCATGACTCCTCCGCCGCCGTGTTTTACTGTGGGCGATAAGTTCTTTTTATCTAACTCTGTGTTAGGATTTTTCCACACTTGCTGACGGCCATCGGATCGAAAAATATTGAATTTGCTTTCATCCGAGAAGAGCACCTGATCCCAAAATCAGCTTAGCTCTATAATTTCAGCTATTTCGCCATTAGATTTGCCTTCACTGTGCAGGTGAAGGACAATTTTGCGTTGAGCTACTTTAGATTCTTTGCGTATATGATCCATTTTGTGAGAATTCAGGATAATTACTTAAATACTTGCAAAAAATATAACTTTGTTGCAAAATTTTCGGCGTCATGTGGTTAAGGAGAAGTTCCATTATGAATTTCATTAAATACTATGGCCAGACTGAGCTTAAGTTTAAATAAATTAGAATTAGTAGTGAAACTGTGCCAAGACTTTTGTGTCACGAAATAGGTTCATTTCCTTCTAAAGTTTAAAAAGTTTTAAGAGCGTTATAAAAAATACCAAAAAAAAAGTGCCTTTGAGTAAAGAAATGTTTAATTTAAGTAAATCAAAAAAAGTTCATCATAAAATTATTGCATACGCCTGGGAACAACATTTAAAGTTGACATTTGCCACTGTGCCAACACTTTAGTGCGTCACTGAAACTGTTAAACAAAACAACAATTGTTGAGAATAACGAGCGCAACAATTTTCTCTTGCCAAGCCGATAATCAGAAAAAAAAGTGGAGTCCATTTAACGGAATATCTACAGGGGCTTGTTGGATATTTAAGAGTGCTTTGGCACGATAAAACTGTAATCAGTCTAAAAATATCCAAAGACATGAATAAGATAGTAATAACTCAATAATGCTGTTTTTGTGCATTTAGTTTGATCGTTTTGTTATTCCTGGCCAGAGCCCAATACCGGAGAATTACATGTTTCTTAAGTTTTTAGTCTTCTTGCCGACAACTGTCAAGATACCAAGAGTTTTTCCGTGCCATATGGCGATTAACGTAACAAAACCAATAGTTTTTAGGCCGATTATTTTTATGACAGTATGATTAATTTGTGTATGAATATTCCGTGCTTATCTTATCTTTTGTATAATCATTCTGCTATTTACTAAGATCATAAGCCAGTGAATTTACTATAATAATTTTAGGAAATGACACAACTGGAGCTGAACGATTTCGATTCCAATGAAAATACTGATATCCCTCATGAGATGTATGTATGTGTCTTCGTGTAAATAGCGTATTGATAAGATTCATTGCAATATGACGATATCTTAACTATTTTATTATGTTAAATTCGATAAATACAAAATCATCCTATGGTACAATCGCCTTGGCAACCGGAAATACAGCTTTCGTCCCTTTCTTTCGCTGTTGCCGAATCAACAGTACACAATCTACGTCTCGTGAATTTTTGGAGTTGGCGTCAATGTAAGTTTCAAGTTTTTAATTGAAATAAAATTCCTTTGAAAAAATAATTATTTTGTTCCCTTAGATGCCACGTGAAATTAAAGAAGTCAAAGACTTTTTAAACAAAGCACGTCGTTCCGATGCACGTGCTGTGAAAATCAAGAAGAATCCGACCAACACCAAATTTAAGATTCGTTGTTCAAGGTTTCTTTACACCCTTGTCGTGCAGGATAAGGAAAAAGCCGACAAAATAAAGCAGTCGTTGCCACCAGGATTGCAAGTTAAGGAAGTGAAGTAGATTGCCTTTTCTTTTTGGATTCCGTGTCACTGCTTAAATAACACAGTTTGGAACGGCTTGTTGAAAATTTGTATTTAATATAAAAATGAATGAATAAAGCTCGCCTGACAAACTTGCGAATTATTTAACAACTTATATAGCGTTTTAATAGAAAGTATTTGTTTGTGCTGCTGGAGGGCGAATTTGAAGCAACAAATTAAAATACTTGCATTAGTCACATATTGTGCAATGGTACAATCAAACTTTAAAGCCAAGTAGCATTTAATATTTTTACAGAACCAAACAAAATATAATGATGTTTTGAATATGTTTATACATAAGATACTGTGGAATAGTTCGAAATAAAAAAATTAAGACAAAAGGCATGTACTCAGTTTTGCACCTTTTCTAAAAAATCGAAAGAAATTCATTATTATTTTGTCCAAAGACGATTCCAGTCTATATAATTTTTTTGAAGTTAATCTATTTCTTAACAATTTCATTCAGAATTTGATTTCACTCCAGTTCCACACGTCCAGAAAGATTGATTTATATCGCCCGAGGTAAGTATGTATGTACATATACATATATACATATATATATTCAGGTCAGGATTTTGAGGTGACTACTCCACAAACTTAGTTTTGGTTTTCCAGACACTTGCTAAAAATATTCGCATTGTAATTAGGATCCCCATCTTGTTGATAACTGAGTTCTCAGGCAGAAGGAAAAATTTCCGACTCTAAAGTCGATTTAACCATGTCCTTTTGTCCGGCCGTGCTAGAGCTGCGAAACCAAAATTTAACCAATCCCACTTCCGTCCTCAATAATCATAAAAAATAAATAAATAAATAAAATAAATAGATTAAACAAATAAATAAGCTTTTGCGGACGTTTTCTGACAATTTTGAATAAAATTGGATAATATATTTTGGAGTTATTAGAAAATATAGCTAGAATTTTAAGATAGGATCTAAAAGACTGCGAAGCTGTCGAAGGCACTACTTTTCTTATTTTTTAGTTCATTTTGTTGTTTGTTATTCTAATTTTTAATTGAATAAAAAGAAGAAAACTAAAGTATCGAAAAATTAATATTTTGAATTTTGTGTAATTAAAGCACACCAATCTTGGGAAAATAGCGTGAACCTGGTTCTCTGACCAATATAATCACTAACCGAACTGCCATACATTTGAATTAATATGCAAATTACTTTTCTGCTTGCGACGACGTAAACACATTTTTGCGATTTGGGTTTTTGCCAAATACTAGCGGTTCCGTGTATGCATTCTCCGGGTTTCGCAAATTTTAGTCATAACTTTATCTATTTATATTTTTATTTATTTTATTTTATTATATATTTAGTATTTTTACTTCTAAACAGAATGTTGAACCTTTTTTTATCGGTGCAAAAGGGCTTGCACTCTTTAAACAGTTCCAGTTCTAGTGATCTTAATGGCTATTATACATTTTTAAAATAATAAAATAGCCATATAAACAATGAAATTAAACAATTAAAATGTGTACTATATAGATCTACTGATGGGGTGAAATAATCGTCAATAGACCAATTAAACAACTATTTTTTTTCTTTTGCAAATAAGATCCGATTTTATGTAGAAAAAGGCATTTAGCAAAATAAAACTTGCCCATTTTTTAATCGCAAGAAATTTTGCGTTTGTGGGAACCGGAGCACTGATTTCCGTTTTTACATAAGTGAAAACCGGAGCCCGTCTATTTAAAAAAAATCCTTCTTAGTGAAATCGAATGATAACCATGGAAGTTATTAAATTAAAATTCTTCTGTGTAGGCTAACTCTGCAGAATCTACATTTGTATTGGCAGCTCTAATGGGTGTTGCTCAGCATGTTCTTAGCTAAATTTTTCTTAATTTTGCAATATTTTCTTCTGCCTTCCGCCCTTTTTAATTGAGCATAATTAGACGAAGTGAATTAGTCATGTCCATGTCCCTTTTAATTTCACCCATTTTGCTTTGGGTACCGGATATCTCGACTGTAGGTTTCATACTTTTTTAGTAGTTATCACTTCATTTCTTTATCTGAAATATTTAAATAAAAAGTTGGTACACACAATACCGACTTCACAAATCATGAAAACCTATAAGTATGGAATTCGGTATAAAAAAGTGGAAAGATATGTAATAAGTACATGTTCTGATGTGTTTTAACATTATAACCAAGATATCTTTAATTTTTTCGGACATTCGATTAGAACCACATATTAAAATAGCCAAAAAATATAAATAATCATTAAA
The DNA here is from genome assembly GCA_008042775.1 of Drosophila pectinifera. Classification (NCBI taxonomy): domain Eukaryota; kingdom Metazoa; phylum Arthropoda; class Insecta; order Diptera; family Drosophilidae; genus Drosophila; species Drosophila pectinifera. The sequence continues at coordinate 5,456 of VNKC01003552.1, forward strand.
TGAGACAAACTAAATTATTTACGTATTTAATCACTAACAAGTTAATTGTATCAAAATTAATAATGTAATTATTAATAACTTTGTGCATTTTGTTTGAAAGGGAGTCATACAATTTTGTCATCAAGTAAAAATTCCAGGTCTTTTTAATTCCTTCAATGAACTCTGATGTCGTTGAATATTGCCTTCCTGAGCTATATGCCTATCATGCCCATACATTTTCTATAATATGTAAGTATAATGGGTATGGCGACCAGAGGTACGTTTTGGTGTTAAATCAAGGACTTAATAGTCCAGTTTTTTTAAGTCCATTAGTTTTTTGACATTTTGATTTGACTCAAATTTCACAGTGTACGCAGACGCTCGTCTGCGTAGTCGATCCAAAACATCTTTTTTCTTAAGTCAATAAAGTAAAATTTATAAAAATATAAAAATTATATTATATATATATTAAAAATTTATAACCACCAGGACTCTCCAAGTTAAACTTATTTTCGTTGATCGTTATTGGTAGAAATAACTCTCTGAACAGTGAACAGTTCAATTTGGCAGCTGAATACCGATAATTTGACGCTTTATTTAAATGAATTCGCTTATCCTCCGCTGTGATAGATCTTCAATACCTAAGAACGACGATAAACCTGAATAATTGTCTTTTCTTTCAATTTTAAGGACAAATCGTTTTGGTTGACGGTTGATCCACCAATAAATAGACCTCCTTTTAAAGTGATTCAAAGATGGTAGGCAACACAAAGGCTTTCTAAACCCGACTGTAACCAAATTTTATATGCAGTGCTCAAGGTAAAAAAAGGTAAAGACCCTTGTTGTGCACTATAAGGAAGGAACCAACAACCAGATTTTCTTTGATTTGGCACTACCGGCCATGCAACTCAGGGAGCGATTTCTGCCCAACACCTACAGGCCACACCGTATTCTCAGCTAATTACCGTATTTACAACACAGTTCTCTACATTTTTGGTCGCGAAAACTTAGAGAACTACACGCATATACAAAAACAACAATCAATGGTTTTTTTTTAACAAACAATAAGGACGGTCGAACGGGTGCAATACAGCACCTTCTCCAAACATTGGTGACCCCGACGTGATCACTTTCTCGGGTTTCTGTGAAAATCGCATTATCAGCTTTTGCTGACATCTGCCGATGTCGGCAGGCACTCACATACATCTATCGCGGCCTTTGAATTCGCAGATTACAAACGGATTCTGTAATCTCAATTTGCTTTATGTGGCGCCGACCGTTTTCTACTGACTGGCAAGGGAGGTGTTTTAGCGGCTGTTACTGAGTTCTACAAGGCCAAACGCGCATTTAAAAACAATCGAAGGATTGGACCTGCACGAGTTCTCATGGAATATGCGTTCCGAGTTTGCAGTTTCCTATTGGAAGGTGACACGTGATATGGATACCTTCAGAAACGCATATATCGCAAATGCTAGCTCAACAGCGATCCATCCTTCCCAGTCCTCTTTCACAGTTAAATACTACCAGGATTGGCAGGATTATTTCGTAAGTAATATCGCGGATTTCAGAAAGGTAGAGAAATGATAAGGCCGTAGATTATAATATTATTTCTATTTATAATGACTTTTGTGGTTTATACTTGTCTCCTTTGCGCGTGCTTATGGCAGCCACCTTCATTCTTTATCCTTTATCTCTTTAATATTTGATCTTTGAGTTCCAAATTCTTGTTCCTTGACTCTTGACTCTGCATTATATTTCGTTAGTCCACATTAGATTCATGGCGTCTCCTCATTGGTGTCCAAAGTCCGCCAATTACCATTCGACCTCGACCCAAGGCTTTGTGTTTTTTTGTGAGGAGTCATTCAACTCCCCTCATTTCCCTCATTCTTCGGGAACAAATTAATTTCGTACCCGCCCATTGTCTTTCCTTTAGCTTTTGTCTTGTCCAATTATGCCTTACTTCTTTACTATTGCCAGTATTTTACTACTGTCCCGACACCTGATCACTGTCTTGCGATAGGGAGCAGTGCTGCCCTATTGATAGTTTTCTATCGATACTTTGGATCCTTCGATAGACGCTCTATTGAGTCTTACCTAAAAATTTGCATACCGGTGGCCGCCATGCAGAAATAAAATTGGTATGTTCTTGCTTTTCTTTGAATTTCTCGGACTTTTCTTTAAAAGAAAAGGGTTCCATGCGAACCCCGGCATTCTGGACCTCTGTCAATGCTCCTGTTATAGCGCTGCGCGCGGATGTATATGCCATCGTACTTCTGCGGCTACTCGTTCTGACCACTAGTCCTTGGGGATCTCCTTATACGCCGGCTCCTCCTATTGCTCCTTGGTCTTGCTGATGCTCGGTTGCTAGCCATTCCTACGGTCGGCAGTGGCAGCAGCGATGGCGGCAAAGGACGCTGTTCTAGCCGCTGCCTTAGCGTCGCTCTTAGCTGCACTTCTAAAGGCCTGCTTAAGCCTCCATTCCCATTCCTCCAGCTCGGCCATGTACGCGACGTACGCCTTGGCTCGGTGCCACTTGGAGACTTAGGGATTGCACCCGCAATTGGGTCGGCACAACCGGCCCCTCCGTTGACGGCTCGTCTTCGGAAGAGGACTCCAGCGAGACCACTTCTCCCTCGCCGTCCTCCTTGACCCACTCCTCGTCGAAGATCTCCACGTCCGTAATTTCGAAGTCACTGGTCGATGACGTCCCCATGATGGCCACACCAATTGGGAGGCCAGCCGCTGGAGAGCAGCTTTCGAGTCCCTACGCCTCCACTTTCCGCCGGCAGCCACATCTACTCATCCTCTGTGCGGTCCACTGACTGCTTTGATGTGTTCGCGTACATTTCGTTCGTTAAAAAGACCACCGATCTCGTCGTCCAGCCTGTTTAACGGAGAGTTAAACCGCGATCTCCTTCAGCCGTTTGCGGATATCGTGCCGTCAACAGGAGCCTTCAACTGGGATGATGTAAGGTGTCATGGCTTTACGGAATCCTTCCACTCAACTGGTGCATATTTCGTTGCGCTCTTGGAATTGTTGTGTCTGTGTCTTACGATATTTGGTATCCCTCCTCCCCGTGCGCCTGTTTGGTATGCTACCTCGGTGTGATGGCCTTTTGCCAGAGAAATATATTAGATTTTTGGGCTTATTATTATTATTTTTTATTTTTTTAATTATGGTAATTGTATCTTCTCTTTGTGTGTGGTTGCCAGTGTCTCAATTTGCATATCACTGGCGACTTGAAAGTTATGATTTTATATGGTCTTCGTATTGCGGGGCCAGTTTTGTCTTCCATCGCTTTGGACAATTTATGTTCCTTTGCCCAAACCGTGTCCCCTATTTCTTGATTTCATGGTCTTATGCGATTGATTGATTTCTCCTGACTAGCTCAAAGATCTCTATAAATTTGTTGGCGTTTTCTGACTGCGATTCATTTTCCTTCCTGTTCCAAATGTCTGCTCGTCGTACAGCGCGCGTGGTATTCGTGCTTCCCATGCCTGCGTGATAAATGTTGGAGAATATCCTGTGAATTCTGGCACACTCTTGTTTCCTGCGAGCTACACGTTCTTTAGTCTGCACCGGCGAACTGGGAAATCATTGTTTTCACGGTTTTGTTCGACCTCTCCGTTGGATTTTCCTGCTTCGGGTATGGCGCCGTATACTGGCTAGCTCCTCCAAGAAATTTTTGAACGCTCTGCTTGTGACTTTTGGCACTAAATGTATTACTCTTATTCTCTCACAAATAGCTTTCTTTAACGTTTCAGTGGTCTCTATTCGCATTATCACCGTGCTTTGATCTGGGCAGTGGCCCCACAAAATCCGCGCATAACGTGGCCCAGGGTTCATCCGGAATCTGCATAAGCATCTTCTCTGCTGCTTAAAGATGTCTTGGCGTATTAACAGTTTAGCACGTAATTTGATACGTCTCTGTGCGTGCGTGGCCAAAGATATCTTGCTGCTATCCGCACAATCGCTTTCAAGCTTCCCACATGTCCTTACGTTGCCGTAACTCGTTCGTCGGCATAACTGCTCGGTGGGGAATGTGTTGATACAATTTGTCTGCTTCCATGATTAGTCGGGGATCTTTTTTGAATTTAGGGCCACCTCTCCTGCCTTTCTCTCGTCGACATGCATTCAGTTTCCTTGGGCTTCTGCGGCCCGGGTTTATCCTTTATTTTCCTTTTTTTCTGTATGCGACTTCGAAGTTGAACTGTTGTAGCTCCGGACGGCGGATCACAATACTGTTCAACCACATCAGATCTATGTGATCCCTTACCACCTTTAAGTGGTAGCCCTCCAGATAAGGTCCTAACTTCCTTATGGCCTATGACACAATAGCCAAACGTTCCTTCTCCGTTGCAGAGTAATTTCTTTCGGCTCCGTTGCCCTTCTCTCGCCCTTCTCCAAATGTTGGGTAAGAATCGCACCGAGTCCGTGGTTGCTGGCGATGTCGTTTAATTTCATATTAGCTTCCCGTACTCCTCCTTTAAGTTCCTCATGTGTTGTTCCAATTTGCGTTCAATGTCATTCTGGCAGCCGAACGCGTGTGGGATCAGTTCTGGGCCTATGGCCTAGTCTAGCGCTCTCTGGAATATTACCACGCTATGGTGACCCCAAACGGCATTACATTCTACTGGAATAATACCTTTCCTGGCACCTTGAATGATGTATATTGTCTGCTCTCTGCCTCTAACGGTGTCTGCCAATGCCCTCATTTAATTCCAGGCTCCTTATATAGTTAGTTGGTCCTATATGTAAATTATGATTGACATCGGGAATGCGTCCTTCAGGAACTTGGCATTTATCTGTCCAAGCACAGTCTCCGATGATTTTCATCGTTGTTTAATCGGTCGTCACGAATTAAATTCGAGTCAAGGAAGTAGTTGAACAGAGACCCCCTTTGTCATTGTCATCAATTTGTACTATCGCTTCCAATCGTCCTCTGACTCTTCTTGTGAGTGAGTAAGTGTGAGTGAGTCTCCATAATAAATCTTTATGGATAAACTCATAAAGCCAAAGCTGAGGTGATTTCTTTATTGACGATCACCACTACCTAGTTGGTCTGTCCATTATGCTCCTTTACCTTGGCTACCTATTTTGCGCGGTTCCTTCATGGCGGAATACAACCAGATCCTTGCTCGGGGTCTTCTTGGGATATCGCGATCAGCTTTGTTCCTTCGTAGACCTCACCAATCAGCTCCACCACCTTCTTGTCTTTCAGGTCCACAGATCGTGCGTCGTCGTACGCAATGACCTTAACGCTGCTCTGGTCCCATTACATCCACGGCTCCTCTATTCTAAATATTCTCTGTGTTGAATCTAAAAAACACCTATAAGAGCACCACATAGACTACCGGCTTGCCATTTCAGGATGTATTTTATTTACCTGTAAAATAACTTAATTACAAATCACAAAAAATACGAAGAAACGTAGATAAAATACAAGTTGAAAACAAATTTTTAAATTAAGTTGGAAAAACAAACGAACAAATCTAAAAAAAAAAACTCTTTAAGTCAAGTTAAAAAATCCAGACGAAGAAACCAACAAATCTAATCAAAACAAGTATATAATAATTAAGATTAAGTTATTTAAATTAAAACTCCATATTCCTGTACAAAAAATCTTTTTTAAAATTGAAAACTCCCAACAAACAAAACCAAAAATCAAAAAAAAAAATAAAAATAATCATTAAGTTAAACTCCAAATACCACAACACATTAACAAAAAAAAACAGAAATGGCTAAACCAAATATTTTGATCAGGCCCGCAATCCTAAACAATAGTGGAGAAAAAGCCCCATTACGTTACCGCTACTTGATCAAACATATAATATAAACTCAAGTAATATGAATGAATTAGAAAGAGTCCCAGACATAGTAAAAAGCCTTACGGAATATTCTGGCCAAGAAGGAGAATCTAGTTCTTGGAGAAAAAGCGTAGAGAGAATTTTAGAAATATATTCATCAACAGAATATATATATAAGTCGGTGATGGAGAGATAGTGTACATTTTAATAGATACCGTATCTAATAAGAATTATATCCAATCGAGGCTAGTAAATAAGCCAATCGAAAATATAAAAAAATTGTGTGTAAGCTGTAGTCTGCCACACAATTGCCAATCCAGTTGTACTTGTAAATTTTCTTTACTAAACTCACTAAATACTTTTGACGTTATTATAGAAAATGCTAAACTACGCGAAATTAACGCACGTATCAATATGCAGAAAGGAAACATTTCAGTTAAAAATATGTTTAGAATTTAAATAAAACAGAAAGCTTCTCTTGAAGTTATCAAGTTCGAATAGAGCATGGACTTTAGAAAACAGAATTTGGTCACTATTCCAAATAGATACCCTATGCCGGACATTACCAATGACCTGTCACAACTAGGACAAACATTTTATTTCTGTTTTAGACCTTAAAAGCGGATTCCACCAAATCTCACTCAGACAATCAGATATTGAGAAAACTGCCTTTTCACTTAATCAAGGCAAGAATAAGTAAAAAGAAACGAAGAAAACAATTAAAGGACATTAAAATTACATTAAATATTCTTGAAGACGGAAATATCAGAATTCGGATATAGAAATAAACAAAAATCCCGATAAGTAAGAGCAATCGTTGAACTTTTCTAACCTTAGATGCTAAAAACTCTTCGTTCCTTTTTGGGACTGGATTTCAGGATTTCACCGTCCATTGTTAAAGTTTTTGCAAAAGTTCGGGAAGCCCCTTACGACCCTAATTTAGCAAGTAAGACACACTCTCGCCTCCGAGGAAGTCATTCTATTATATCAAGATTACAATAAAGAATTTTAATTGACTACCGATGCTTCATATTATGCTATTGGTGCCGTATAAAACAAAAAACAAAATTTTATACCTCAAACAAAATGGAAATGTTAACTATAAGTTGGTCAATACAAATTCTTAAAAATTTTCTGTATTGTCCAAATAAAGTGAAAATCTTTACAAACCACGAATCTATCACACACCTTACTAACTCGAAAAGCTTTAATGATCAACTGAAAAGATGAAAGGCGGAGTAAAACCACGAGCTCTTGCACAAACCAGGCAAGGCAAACGTTGTTGCCGACGCTCTGAGTAGACCTCTCATTCGCTAGGAGAATAAACACACCAATAGAAACTATTCACACCAGTTTCAGTTCTCCTAAGATATTAATACCAATGGCAGAAAGAACATTAAATGTTTTGAAAAATTATATACTACTATATTTGAGAAACACAGCCTCCTATAATTTCACCCTTGTTTTTCCCACGTACCATATACACATTATCACGAAACCAAATTAAAATTCCGCAATCTTATTAAAATTAAAAAAAAATAGACTCAACCCTGCTGTCATTAATGAAATTTATAACGACGGATTCTTAAACAAACTAGTGACAGATTTAAAAGGCAAAACTAATCAATATCAAAGGAGTTGCGATTAGTGAAGAGTAAAGTAAAAGTAAAAGAAGACCCTGAATTAAGCATCAAGGATCAAATAGCAAGGATCAAAGACCAAAGATCAAGTGTCACGGCGCGAATATCAAGGATCAAGGATTAAGGATCTAGGAGCAAGGATCCAAGAGAAAGGATCACATATCATACGACCAGGATCTAGGATCAAGGGCTCAAGGTTCAGTACACAAGGAGAAAGGACTTGGGAGCGACAAGGTCTTGTGACGAGGATCCGACAGAAAGACCAGCAAGTCGTTGGCGTTGGCCAGAATGTTCATGACAGATATAGGGCAGAGTGGGCGCGTTGAAGTGGCAGCAGCGAGAACGGAGAGCAATAAGTTCGACCGGGCGTATCACCTAGCTAGTTCTGTCAGTGTGGTAACAAATATACGAACGCATAACCTCTGTGAACTAGCTGCCATTGGCGAACTTCGCCCAAACCATATCACCAATTATTTGCTTCCAAGGCCTTCTGCGCAGATTGTGCTACTGTCTCCATGTTTTTCCTGACCAGTTTAAAAATATCTCGAAACGCGCTTGGTAGTCGTGGATCTCTTCCTGGTGAATATCTTGTTGATTCTATAACACTAGTGTTTACTGCCAGCTGTAATTCTGGCCATTTCTGGTCTCATGTTCTTTGGTCTGCACCTGCGAATTGGGCGATCATTGTTTTTACGGTTCTGTCCGCCCTCTCCGTTCGATTTTTTTTCGGAGTATATGGTTCCGTATGCTTCTGCTTTACGCCTAGCTCCTCCAAAAAACTTGCCACTATTCTCTCCCGAATGGTTTTCATCAATTTTTCCGATGTCGCGCTTTGTATTGGTATTATCTCAGTCCATTTTGAGAATCGGTCGATCAGCAGCATCGCAGGAGAGCAGGAAGCTGGCTTGGCTTATATTTCAAGCAGCTCTCGCAGTCTTAAACGTACGTTCTTACGTTCCAGTGTATACCTGCCAAATGATACCTTGTTGCTATTTTCGCGATCGATTTCCAGCTTCCAACATGTCCTACCGTTGACATGTTGTGGTTCTCCGCCATGACCCTGCATCTTAAGCCGGCTAGCACACATAGCTTCCATGCCTTTACGTCTACGCTGCCTGCTCGATGCGGAATGTGTTGATACAACTAATCATCCTCCACGAGGTAGTCCAGAATCTTTTGTGTGTTTTGGGCCACCTTCTTTCGCATTTCTCTCGTCCACCTGCATTCTGTCTCTTCGGAGTCTCGCGGGTCGGCCTTTTCCTTCACTCTCCGGCTTTGGCAAAGCTCCTTTAGGTTAGCAGAGCTCGGTTATTGCCTCCACCTTATCTGGATCTGTTCCGCTGCCCTTGTCCGTGATGCGATGTCTTAAAAATTGTAATTCCTTGCGGAAAAACTGACACTATCTGCGATTAATTTCAGTTTGGCTTCTCTCAGTCTTCGGAACACCTCCTTCAAGTTCAGTATGTGTTCCGCCAGCGTGCTTCCGATGACATTACTATCATCCTTGTAGACGAATGCGTGTGGCATCATCACGACATTTTCTTCCACTGGTATAGGCCCTTTTTCTGCCTCCGCGAATGCCGTATATTGTCGGTTTTCAACTGTATCTGCCAATTCCCATTCTCAATTCCCAATTCTTCGCCTGCACTCTAGCTGCTGGCGTCTCAGCAGGCATCGCCATGCCCTTCGCCGGCGATCAGTAGCGAAAAGATTACGGTCGTGGAGTTGTCCGAGGAGGAGCGGCCAGAGAAGGACGGCGGGGGAGAGGTGGTCTCACTGGAGTCCTCCTCCGAAGCCAAGCCGATGGCAGAGGGGTCGACCGCGCCGAGCCCATCGTGGGCGGAGGAGGAAGTAAACACCTCACTGGAGACCTCCGAGGACGAGGGATGGCAGGCGGAGAAGTGGCACCGGGCCAAGGCCTATGTGGTCAGCGATTAGCAAAGCCCCCGTTACCACCCTCTTCCCCACCGTTGCCATCACGGCCGTCGTCGACGCCCCCGTCACCAACGAGGATACGCATGGACCGATGGGCAAAGCTCATCATCGACGGAGGAGTGCGGAAACGGTGGAATCAACAATAAAAATAAAATTAAACGAGAAGAAAAGTTACAGTCGAGTGGGCCGACTGTGAGATACCAGACACCCTAAGCATTGTGGGTGAAATTAAAATACACATGAACATGATACTTTCACTTTGGATAAATAAGCTCAAATTTCTGAAAATCTGAAATTAAAATAGACTAAAGGCAGAAAGAAATGCTGACAAATGAAAAAAATGCTACCAACATGTTAAGAGTCACCCACAAAAGGTAGCTAGGAACATGTTAAGCAATATGTTGGTGTTGTCAGCAAACAAAGAAACTGTTTTCCTGAATAATGTTTTATTTTATATCCTCAGTCAGTTATAAGTTTTTCATGGTTTTCGAAGGCGGAAGTGGGTGTCACAAAGTCTTAAAACAATTTGATCTGCGTGCCAAAATTAGAATGGAGTCAACAAAATTTGGAAGCTTTAGCTCTTATTGTCTCTGAGATTCGTTGTTTCACACGGATGGATAGACAGACTTGACTAAATCGACTCGGCAGGTGACGCTAATGATAATTTATAATTGGCAGACTTCGGACACCAAAGAGGAGACGTCGTGAACGTAATGGAGTTCGGGACTCCAACGGGACTCCGGTGACCTTGAACCCGGTGGCGTGAAGGCCGGCGCTAAGGATAATGAGGCAATGGCTGCCAATAAATAGGGAAGCAGCGAGGAAAGCGGGACAGTACGTGTGCAGGAGTCATAGCGAGCGCGTCCGCGAAGTTGATTAGTGAAGAGTAAACGTCAAGTTGCAAGGACCTAGGAGCAAGGATCAAGGACTGAAGAGCACGGATCATAGCTCAAGGATCAAGGATCAATGATCAAGGATTTAGGGGCAAGGGTCAAGGAGCAAGAATCCAGGGTCCAGGAGTAAGGATCACAGATAACATGGCCATGGGCTGCTTTTTTTTGTTATTTGTGGGGCGCTTATTTAACTTCTCAGAGGATAGTCCTAGACAAGCGGATGAACTGGTCAGCTCCTGAAAAGAGCTATTACAATGCATCAAATGGGATCAAATTTATAAATCAGTTCTACGCCAAGAATCCAAAAAAGAGGGTGGTAGTCAACTAAAGTCTATACAGTCAATTGTGATGATGATGAAGAAAACGGGAGGGAGGGAAGTGTACCTCTTCAAGGTGGGAAAGGAACCCATGGCCCTGATGTTTTTAAACATTGAACGTCTGTCAGGCGCTGGAGCTATAACAGTTCAACTGCGAAGTCGCATATGCGAAGGGGCACCTGGATATTGTGGCGGTCTTTCTAAGCAACCCTTGCCAAAAACATTCTTGAGAATTAAGAAGAAAACCGAGCAGCAGTAACCTGAGGAAACGGAATGCAGGTGGACGAGAAAAATGCGGGAGAGGTGGATCAAATTCCCCCAAAATTCCCAGACTCATCAGATATCAGAAAATTTTACCGACACATTCCGCACCCTGTAGTTATAGCGACTGAAGAGATATGACGGAGAACTAAGATACGGTAGGGCATGTAAGAAGCCGGGTCGGATGAGCCCTGGGTCATGTTGTGCATATTATATTCTGCTATATAATTTTTGCGATGTCGACAGCACTACAGAAAGTCTGGAGTTCCAGTCAGCACCAATAAGACTGCTATCATCATACATTTTACATACATAATTTTACAAACATATATTACATACATATTTTACATACATATAAAGACCCACCCGTTGGACTAATAAAAAAACTAGTCGCAGAAAGCGAAAGGAAAAAAAACCGGGCTAGTCATTGGTTGTGTCGCCTATGCCCACCACTCGCAGTGAAAAAGCTCGCAAGACAACCAAAGGAGTGAGTCTCTTTTCAACTTCATTCTTGACTCGAATTTAATTTTCTGCAATCGGAGTAACGCACCCACCGTAACCACTAAGAATAGTCAGATAGTCATCGACCTTATTTTGGTCTCAGGTTTGTACTAGAGACGGTGGAAAGTTGGAGCTCTTGAAAAAGCTTATCGACCACCGATTCATAGAAGGCACCATCATTAAAATCTCCAATACTAGTTGAGTTTATAAACCCAAGGCGGGTGAACTGAAAAAAATATAAAAAAGTAAAATGTAAATAGAAAAATATAAAAGTAAAAATACTCAAGAAATCTTGACAATATTGTTTGGCAGTTTTATTGAAGCCTTTATATTGTAGCTTTCAGGATAGCATGTCATAAAATCAGATCGTGGGTAAGGAAAATCCCTGGTGGCCGCACAGCTATCAGCCCCCAGTGGCAGCTCTGTTTAACAGGTCGACGTTGCAAACTGTCAGCTATATAAATCAAAACTTGCCTCCTATAAAAAGGTCATTAAAGTATAACACAAGGAACTTCACAAGCCATCTGCTCAAGTATAGAAAAAACCCCTTTCTGGGCTACCTTCAAGACGAGGACGGCAAAACACAGACTCTAGTGAAGAGTTTCTGAACCTGCTACAAGACACCCATTTACAGGGGGTGTCCATACAGACGCCCCACCAAGCAATAATGCAGCTTTATGTAAGAAGAAGCAACATAAAATGGTCCATAAGAAAGCCATTAAATCCCAGGAAGATATCAGATATTATCTGCTCCTATCCAGTGAAGCAGCCATAAACTAGCCAAATTCATAAGTCTGACCTGAAAATGTTTTGAGAGATTCATCGGCTTATATCTGAGAGCCAGTTTTGACCAAAGGCAGTTATCAGACGCGCAGTATGCGCACAGAAAAAGAAGATATACTGAATCGGTTCTACACACGGTAGTTTTCCATTTAGAAAAACCACTAGCAGTCCATGACTACACTCTAGTTGCATTTCTTGACATATAAGGTGCGGCCTAGAAGTCGCAAACCAGATTGTAAGACTGATCCACAACCTGCTTACGAGCAGAATGGTGATAGCCATTCATTGTAGTTCGACCCTTACCAGACACATAAATTGAGACACTCCGCAAACTCTCTGTGATCTCATTGTTATCTCAACAGATAAATATAGACTGGACCATCTAAAACAGAACTGTTCATATTATCAAAACGGTAAAAATTTCGAAATTAAACCCACCAACCGGACTTAGGGTTCGTCCTACACAATCGGCTGAACTGGTCAGAAAACCAACCAGAAAGGACGAGGAAAGAAGTCATCTCACTTTTCTGTTTATGACAAGACTGCATGCTGACAAGCTGTTAGTTCAACATAATGATGGGGTACAGGGTACAGGCTACAGTCTATATAAGCTTTACTTTTCAGATTCAGTCAGTCAATCAATTCAACCTAAGCGCGCAGTTTTGAGTAATTTCCGATTTCTTTTATTAATATTTCTTAGATCAAACCGGTTTAGGCTGCCTCTTGATCTTCCCATGTGGTATGATGGTATGGTCTTTTGAACAAAGCATGTCGATCCGATGCACATGCTGTGAAAATCACGAAGAAGCTGACCAACAACAAATGTAATATTCATGGTTCAAGGTAAAGAAAGGCAAACCTGAGCATGACGTGCTTGAGGAAGAGCCGACATAGAAGCAGTCCTTGCCATCAGGAGAGCCAGTTAAGGAATAGAGTTAGATTACCTACCATTCTAGATGCCGTGCCGCTGCATACATAATATACAGTTTTAAAAGGCTTGATGAAATTTGTATTTAATATATAATTGATAATTATTTAATATATAATAATAAAGCTCACCTGACAGCTTTTTAATAAAAACTGGATGATTTGTCGCTGGAGAGCGAAATTTAAGCGAAATCTTATCGACATAAATACAATATACGTTATATTGTGCGGAGGTATAGTCAAACTTAAAAGCAGTTTGACACTTAAACTTTTTAAATTACTCCTTAGGACGAGGAGGAATAGTAGCCAAATATAAGTAGATATAAGAGAATCCCAACCAAGAGAAAACAAGAGAGGTAGCGAGAGAGTGAGAGGGAGAATGACCGGGCTACCTAACTCAAGATATTTCGAGGCCGGAGCATATTAGATGGCCTCTTCGAAATAATCGCCCACATGCCACATTGCGAGGATACCACCAAGAACTTATGCTCAGGATACGGTGAAAGCTCGTGAATATGCTGGAGAGTATGGTGGTCCTTTCCATTCGACATTCAACTTTTGCTACTGCGGCGAGAACGTTTGGAATGGAGGTGGACCAAACAATTAGGAGAATACTGTAATACTGCCTGGAGCCGTTCTCAGCATTAAGCCGCGGGAAACAGTGCCACTTCCGTAGCTGATAGTTCCCTTGGCCAGAGAATTTTGAGGCGGAAAGTATTCGAATTCAGCATCTTTAGAAGGAATCTTCTCAATCTAATCCCCGAGTTGGGGTTGATCGGAGCAAGCTTCTCTTTTTCTAACTTATTTCATAGATAAGGAACCTCCGGAGTACCGGAATAAAAGACTAGAATGTGTGGAATGTGTTATATATTTAATAATTTCGGATTCCTCGATATGTCCCCTGAAATACATGGAGGGAAAATTAATCAGCACGAAATAAATATAAACGGATGAAAATGAAGATATGAAAAACGGTCGCACTGGCGCTGTTGGAGAGGTGTGTCGTAACTTCAGGACGTTGAAGTTTATATTATTCAAGTTATTATATGTAAGCAAAAATACTTATAATTTACACAACTTTTACTAGTTACTCGTTCTTTCTGGGCTCACTGAGTAAATGTACACACTCAAATGAAATACTTGATGTAATGATATTGGCTGACACTCTGTAACTTTTATTAGAGTTGAAAAAAGGTTCAATTTAACATTGTTGGGATCGATGTATCGAAAAATTTTCAGTATCATTTTTATGTTTGGTCAAGGACACTTCAAGAAGAATGTGAGAAAATATCTTAATTTCGTTTTTTTTCTAATAATTTATCAAACAGTTTTTATTACAGCCATAAGATATGGTGGGCATCCGACCGATATATATACTCCCTGCAATATAAGAGGACTATATATCAAGTTTCATTCAGATAGTTAAAAAACTGAGAGACTATTGTGCGTAGAAAAGGACACACGGACTTGGCTGAATAAACTCGGTTGTTGATAGTGATATCTCCCCTACTACGTTGCAGATATCTGACTGAAATCATAATACCGTCTAAAAGGGAATAAAAACAAGAAACAAATCAGATTAACACAAAAAAAGTTTGAAAGCTACAGTCAAGTATGATATGAGATGACTATGAGATACCCGGATCCAAAAGCTATGTGCATTAAATAAAACGAAGAAGAATTCATTGATATAGTCTAAAGGTCAGTGTGAACGCAATATTCTGCTAATGCAATATCGAACCCGTTCAGTCCCCAGAACTTTCGAAATCAAATTATTTAAAATTTTTATATTATTATCTTTCCCTATTTGTATTAATTAATTAATTTGTCTTACTTGCTTACTTAATGTTTAAAACTCACTCGAGGCACGATGGAGTCGTGCAGGTAGGTGGTGATGTAAAATCGAAACTCAAGAAAAATCTCCGTGTTAGATGGGTTCGGATCTTCAGTGGTTTTTATTCATAGCTTTAGATTTGATAATTTATAGGTATAAGTAAGTAAGAGAGTTAGCAAAATTATAAATATGACGAGGTGCAAGGTGGTCAAGATCCGATCACAACAAAACACTGATTTTCGGACCAGGAATAGGAATACTAATGTTGGCGTAGACATCTCGCCTTGCAATATTCTACAGATTGCAATAGAGTGGCGCAAAGGTAAGTGGGCTTAAGTACCGGATAGCATCCATCCTAGAACTGTGCTCTGTGCTACCAGACGTCCACTTTGACTTTCTATGACTATCTTTGAACTATCTATGCGGCTCTGGCACATGCACTCATCGATCATGGCTCTGACATTTGGACTCTACGAAAAGCCGCAAGCTTGCAGTGGGCAGGATAGCTGTCGTCGTGTGGCACAGCACTGCGAAAGTCGTGGTTACTCGACGAAGAAGAAGAAGGGGGTAGTGAACATCGCCACACACTCGGCATCGACACTCGCTGCGACACGACCCTTCCGAGTGCGAGCAGGTCCGAAGGGGGTGAATTCCCTGACAGACTCAGCAGCGGAACAATCGCGTTCCTCAGGAGTCGGTATTGCTGACAGAGCGAGAAAGAAAAGCAAAAAACAAAAATAAGAGACATGGAGGATACAAAAAAAGAGGATTTTATTAGTTGATGTGATTTACCACTATGTACACGGAATGCATAGGCTCTGAATATGGTCGTCTACAGGAAGGAAGAATTATTTGGATATTGGCCGTTTGAGGAGCCGTGCGATGATGGCGCGTTGTCTTTTTTGACGTCTTCGGAGAGATTTCTGAATGGAATCTGCCTCTTAGAAAAATTAGTTTTAAAACTCTTCATACCTGCTTTCCACAGGTTTATAAAACGCTGCCCACAAGCCATTACTCGCAACATGCGGTTGAAATCGGAGAACCGTTGGAGGAGATCTCAACTGAAGACGCTAAGTGACACCTTACATTTTTTTTCGATATCGGTCTCAGAAACTCATCCCAGCCAATCTTGGCCAATCAAATGTCCTGCATCAAGATCTTGAACCCGACTACAAATGCAGACAGCCACCCAGCAGGATCGAAGAGGCTTCCTATTTGCGGTAGGACGTCGCGTTTTGAACAATTCCCCTTTATTACGAGTTCAGACGCTACAAAAAAGAACTCTTCTGGCATTGCATTCCACCGTACTTCTAGCGTTTTCGTGGTGCTAACTTACTCGATGTCAAGGAAATCAACCAAGAGTAGGTGATCTATGGGAAGACCCTTATAAAATTCCCTCTCATTCGATGAACTGATAGAACTGTTCGCAACTCCTGAATGGCTAAAATGGCGCCAGCCTTCGTATAGGCTAGAACATCATCCACATACATATCGTTAGAAATAATGTGAGAGGCACGTGGATATTGTGCTTTGACTTCTTGGGAAAGCTGATGTTGCGAACTTATCCGGATAAAAGATGTCATTCAATATGTTTCCGTTTGACAATGGACTAGAGGCGTTCAATACTACCTGGACCTTTGTAGTGGCACATTCGGGTTTAAAAACCGCATGGTAGGGTAAATATAAATTATTTATGTCCGTATTCTTAGATACTTATGTCATTTAACCAAGAATTATTAACTTTTTAATCACCGAATCATTGGTATCCTAGAGAAGCATCCTTTTTCAGGCGATTCTCATTCCTCAAGAATTGTGCAAGCTCGTACGATCTGGAATGCCTTAAGTTGATTCGCTCTGAATCTTTGGGTAGAGAGGTAGAGGGTAAAGAGGTAGAGGGTAAAGAGGTATAGGGATCCAAATATAATTATTAATTAAGCTTTGAAAAGCTTAACTTGCTCAAAATCTTTCAGCTTTTTTATTAACGGTTGTGTAAAATTGCATGCTGCAAGGGTATACAAAGTTCCCGAAGCTAACTTCTTTTCTTGATTTTATGTAAATGTGGATGTATATATTTTTCTATGGTAGGTATGTAAAAGGGGTAAGGTTCCTCCTGGTACCCTCCAATAGAGCTGGGCCCCATTTGTTGTCGTCAGGGCTGTTCTTCACTACAAGCCCTTAGCTGTTATAGACTGCTTCACATTTTTCGTTTACAGGGATTTTTTTTATTGTTGTTGTATTTTCACCTGGTTGTGTTCTACTAATTGTGCGAAGGGTTTGATAAGCACCTGGCTATCCAACTGTATCTTAATCTTGGTATTCCGGAGAACTCGCTGTATTGAAAGTTTAACTGCCTCCAATACCGTGAGAGTCTGGGAGGTGGAGCTTTACCAACACCTAGTTTTCTGCGAACATTCCTGCCCCTCAGCGGCTTCTTGGATCCATAAGTTTAGAGTGATACCTCAACAGATTCGGTTACACTCCCTCTCTTCTTTTTGAGCCGCTGGGTTCTTGATGATCAGTCGGATCGGGATTATGTTTAGGATGGCATTCAACACTGCGGCAGGACGTGATCTCAACGATTTTCCTGTCAGTTTCAATATATTGTTTTTTAGCTTTAATTAGTGCTGGCGACCTTACTAGTGCTCCGTAGGTCAGTATACATCTTACAACAACCGTGTAGGGCCATATTATTATTTTTTGGCGCGAAACATCTTCCTGTGATCGCAGTGATCGCCTTCTTTCCGTTACTCCTCCGCCGTTGAATTATTTCATCTGAGGCGAGTTTGACTGTGAGTACGATCGGGATGGACTCAGAAAAACCTTAACTTAATGTTTATCATCAGTTTTATTTAAAATTTATGTGCAACATATAACGTAATAATAACATATTTATTCACTTCTGTACAAAATTCCATATTATAGCTGTGTTATACGCGGTAGACGGTAGTGGGCATGGTCAAATTTATTTGAATGTTGTCACCGTTTTGGTAGCCCTGAGATCTATCGTTTACAGACCAACCTGGCTATGTCGACTCCGGCTGGTGACGCCGATCAAGAATATATAGACTTCATAAAGTTGGAGTTACTTGTTAACTTATAATACCATTGTACCCTACGGGTACCCGGTATAAAAAAGACATACTGGGCAATCATGTATTGCTTAAGAAAGACAAACAAAGCTAGACCCTTAATTTAAAGGACCATTTAAAGTAAGAGAGATATTTCACGGAAATATATATATTTAAAGTCGTTATCTACTAAAAGACCCTATACGCAATTCTCTAAGAGTCTTACCAATTATACAGGTTTTCGAAACTTGAAGATGATGTGTATAATGAAAAGAGCATTTAAAGGGAAGCTAGCTCCGACTTCAAGGAGAGTGCCGGTAATCTAAGGTTTGTTGTTAGAGAATTAACCAGTCATAACCTGTCACCTGTTAAAAGTCATAAAGTATCATGATGATTGCGTCCCTCCTTGTATTGACTCTGAATCTTTGTTTTTTATTAAGGTATAAACGATTTAATTTGTGCTGCTGCCATTTACTAATTATTTATGTCTGTTACTGTATTACAGCTTGTACAGAAAGTATATTTTTGTAGTGTTATTGATATTATCGTGATCTTCGATTTGCAGCTGCCGATGCCTAAAGTCCTGAGTGCATTTGATACTATTATCTCCATGTTAAAGGATTCCACGAGTTCATAGTTGACCAAACGTCCACCACATCAGAAGTCGCCGTGTTGTGGATAGTCTTGCCGATCTAGCTAGCGTGTTAAAGTGCTTTGCCTGCCTTTGATTGTGTGCCCTGGCCTTCAAGTTGAGGATATCTCCAACTAGAGGAAAGCCGAGCTCTCTGTGAATGTCTTTCTTCCGAATATTCCACTCCGCTCCAGTGATTCATCTTAAGAACTTATTCTGGGACTTTGGCGAGAGAACTGTACTCGCCATAGTGCAACGTCGGATCACAAATATTATTATTTGTTCATTGGGCTTAGTTTGTTTACAGCATAGGGCCACTAATATAGGAGGGCTTTATCCTATGGAGCTGTATGTTCACTAGTAAAAAAACGTAGCTGATACTTTTCATGGCACCAGAACAAATGAAATTGTAATTTTTAAAGGCATAGGAGAACCGTTAATTTCTAGCACCCAACAAATTACCTCAAATGTAAATGCGACAAATATTTAGGTACGATGTCGGTATACGGCATCAAAAGAATTGACTCATTCTTAGTGATAGCTTTGATATTAACATTGATATCAATATAGAGCTTAAGCACCATGACAAATGACAACTAAAGGTAATATTGCGCTACTTTTCAGCTAGGTTCGTTGATGGAGTGCCCCAAAGAAGAATATCTCCGGGGAGTTAAATAAAACTTCGTCTGCTGAATCCTAATAAAAATGGATCAAAGAAGACCAGTTCACAGGAAAAAAATAGTGTAAGAAATACAATAATGTTAGCGTACATCGCTTGTCTTTGGTGCAGCTCGGACCACTCCTTTCGACTGGCAATTTTTAGCGCTAACCGCCTATTACATAGTCAAAACACATCAGCATTTCGTTAAGAACTGATTCTTTATTGTGCGCTCAGACCTTTTTATAGCTTAGGCACTTATGTACTAGTTACATATTTCTTATGTATATTTTCCGCTGGGGTCATCTATGCTAGAGTGCTCTTGACATTCTTTACATGAGATAAGACTATTATTGGCATTCTTGTATCTTATATAGAAGTGTATGTTTACTTCTCACACCAGTTCGAACTGATAGGCGGAGATTCTTATTACATGTTTATTGATGAAGGGGCGAGCGGCACTGTTAGTCGGATGTGATTTTATATAGTTCTTAAAATACATATATGTTGACAAAACCGCGCGTAATACTTTAAATATTATACTCATTGGTTGCATGTAATTTCAGAATGTTCTTAAAGTGCGGACATCAGTACATGTTTACCATTTTGAACAAATAATAAAGATGATGGATGATTGGCAGTCTAAAACTGCAACCTAATAAAAATGGCATAGCAGCAGTAAAAGCACAAAAACGAAACTTACGTCTGAGCTGCTCGGCTTAATTTTTATCGAAAGCAAAAGCAACAGCAGAAGTAAAAAACTTAAGTCGACTGCTGCTGATGCTTGCTTCTCGAAATTTTTTAATTTTTGCTTTTATGAGCGACTCAACGAAAATTAATTATCCTGAGATTTGTTCGCCAGACTTCATGCCTCGGCTCCTCTCGATCGCGACTCACTTTATGTAGCCTCAGTACTTCTGGACATTGCGATCTTGATCTTCCTGCGTGCTTTATTTAGATTTCGTATACTGGCTCCACTTCGCAAATATTTTAGACATTATCTGTATGGTAAGGTAAAAAAGGAGTTAACACCGAAGTTTCATAGATGGTTGGCTTATCTGCAATCATTATTTTATTTATATTTATTTATTTATTTATTTGTTTTACTCAATCCCAACGATACAGGATACAATAACTTAATCTTATATATTAAATATCCGAGCTACATACTAATTATTAAAATAATTTATTATATATTAAATTAATTATAATTATAAAATTTGTTAGCATATATGTATATTAAGTACTAGTGTATTAGCAGTAAGAATAAACATTTTAGTAAAGTGAGACTGTTTGCATTTATCTTCCATTTCCCATTATCCCAATAATATGTGAAAAGATCAAATAGGTTAAGATTAAAGAGGTTAAGATTAAAGAGGTTAAGAAAGTATGGTCACTTTAAGATCAGTGAAAGGAGTGAAAACACATTGTTATAAAAACTTAAGAATTAATCTGGAAAATAAAAGTGAATCTATCTATAAACCGGGTTAACAAATTAAATAATATTATTTTATATATTGAATTAATTATAATAATTATTTAAAAATTTTAATACATACTTGTTATAGATTAGTGAAGTAATTTATGTTAAAAGCTGGTAATGTTTTTGATATCATGTGGTAAGCTTTGCGAGTTTTGAGCAGTCTGTATAAAACTGGTTCTATGTTCAGCTTAACTTAACTCTTTTACTTACTGTTTACTGTTATTAGTTCTATTGGATTGATAAATGACTGGTTCTTTACTAATAAATAACTTATGCAAAAATATACGATTCCTTAGAATTATCCATGAGTCTTAATTTATGAATTTTGTGATATTGAATTAAGTGCCACCTTTAATTTATGCATACTTGCAGCACGACAGGAGCCCCATTGTTCGATTCCATAGACGACATTCGTGACTAAACAAAACTTTGAAATGCCTTATATTTTGAGGGATGCGTTTATGAATTACTCATCAATTCATTAGCGAGTAGTACATTTTGTCTGTAGCTTTGTATGTGTTGTCAATGGTTATTGTATAAAGGAGTTTTAACAGTCAGGATATGTTCTGGGATTGGCCAATACCTCCTGTCGCTAGGAATAAACGGATGGTAATTGGAGGGAATGCCTTTGTACGATCTATCCCATCAAATTCGTGTTTGACAAGACCTGGGCTTCGGAGTATGATTACCCGAAAGAGCCGCTATTATCCCGGAGGTTCGGAGAATTTTGTTAATGTTTACTTTCCGCAAAATAGGGCAAATCCAGGATATTGCGTTAAAACTACGGAAACTGCTAGATTATTGCAAAATACAGGCAAACCTTGAGTTTTTCGTCACAGTTACGTTTAATTTGTGACACGTGCAAACCCAGAGTCGGGGATTACACTACTACGTTAATAGTCTGTTCTCTCTCTCTCTCTTTCTGGACGTGCACGATAGAGTTCCTTCCAGCTTCCTTCTCCCTCTCTCCCTGATGGCAAAAAAATAATATAAGGAGCACACAAAATGGTGAATTCATATAACATACCAGAGAAACTAATTTCCTCTACATGTGGCGTATTGTTATTGTGACGACTCCATAAGGGTCGTCACATCTCATAAGTTCAGAGTCATAAGTCAGTGCACATAAAGTTAATATATACTTTAGAAAGCTAACTTGTATTTTTTTCCTATTAAATTACTATATACTTTTGGCATATCTAAATATTACTAATACAAACATTAATATCTTTAAACTAAGGATTAACTTCAAATTGCTCATCGTCGACATACGAATGGACTTCACAGGCAGACAAACATTGAGGTAAATCGATCACATGGAGAAAAGTAATAGCCCATGGACAGATCTTAGTGCGACGCCATGATCAACTGGAGGAAAGCCAGTCGGTTGCTAACAGAAATTACAGCTTTGGTTAGTTGTCACATTATATTTCAAGCTTTACTAAAATCGAGAAGGGCCAAGAGCGTAATCCGTAAGCTTTAATAGTGCTCTGGAGTAGCTTTATTTATACTCGGTAACCATAGGGTACAATGATATTATAACTTTGTGGCAACCGATATATTCTTGATCAGCGGTACCACGTAGAATTTTCAGATAACCGGTTTAGTCTATTTAGGTTCATATTAGAACTTTATTTTTCGAACTCGATTTTTCGACGGAAAGCATATCTGCTGGTTAATGAAATTATTGGGAAAGCAAATAAATAATTTAGATCACAAAAACATATCTTAGCTGAGGCAAAATTAACATTAATATTATTTTAATGTCTACGTTTTCCAAAAATATAAATAAAAGAATAGCCAAATAAATGTAGATATGAAAATTAAAAAGATTATTAAAAAGTAGAGACTACCTTAATGATAAGGTATTACTTGTAGAGAATAAGCTTGCTTAACAGCTGTGGTAGGGATAATGTTAACAATTTCATCAGATGTCAGCGCTGTAAGCTGATCCAAACATACGATTATGTAGACATCATTTCATTCAGTCCCTCGACATCATTTATTAGAATTGGAGGGTCGACAACGGCGGGACCAGGTCCACATATTAAATGAGGCTTTAAGATTTTCTCCCTCGACGAAAATTTCGTATGCTTATATCACAGAAGATTATTTCTGTGGAGGAAATCGAAATTGTCTGTTCGAATAACCCACTACATTAAACGATCTGTGTGTAATCTGGCATATATTCAAAGCTTGACTCAGTTTGTGAAGTCGACTGGACCGCGATTTTGCAAAAATTAATTAGTTCAATCTATCTATCTAGTGAAAAACAATAGAGTTTAGCTTTGGTATTGAGTATAAGAATCATCATCATTGAGTAGACCTACTAAATAAGAAAGAAAGTACTACATCGAAATATGCTAAGAAATGACAAGTCCAGATATAGTTTCCAGATTGGTTAGATCGTAAATTATTGATAATGTGGATGATGCCCTTTTACATTTAGTATTGGGAAACCACTCAAAAAACTATAGCTACATATATAGTGTTTGGTTTGTGAATATATATTTACAGTAACGTATCCATCAGCAAATCTCAATTGTAAACTTTTTCCACCAAATAAATTCACTGATCTGACACTTTAGTCTTTAGCGCATTCCATAAACAGAACCCAAATCCAAAAAGCTTGGATCAAGAAAAAAACAATTCCACGAAATCCAATGGGATCCGCTATGTAAACAGCTTCCCATGCAGTTACAGTATACTAAACATAAGAAAAGAAGCAAAGGTTTAATTTAAGAAAAATCTGTAACATACAATCAGTTCTAAACGACCATCTGAATAAAGAAGTTCTATACGGACCAAAAGATAAAATAAATTTTTTTTTTTAATTAAAAGGATCGTTCTATACTACTAGAATATCCAGATCAGCGCGTGGAATTGCCCATAAGAAAGCAATTTAATCGCCTAGGCCGTGAGTGTTTATAAAAAAATTCACAAAATAACCTGTATGCAGGGAAATATTGTGTGAACGTTTCAATCGACTACTGTCTAATTCCAAGTCGGTCAGTCCAAAAGTTGAGTGAAACCAAACTAACTCAAACTTAAAAAAAAATCGAAAATTAATAATACAATAAATGTGGAACCGCAATCAACAATTCATGTGGCGCCAAGTCAATTAACCGAACAAAACTTGAACCAATTGCCGACTCAAATCCGGAATGTTCCAACATTCGAGGGGATCCAGGTACAATTAGCACTTTCGTGCGAAGAGTCTACTACCTGTTGCGGTTGTGCAACACAACTAATGAACGGCAGGCAAGCGTAAGATTCGAAGTCATCGAACTTCAAGTATCTGATGATACCCAAAGGATTCTGCAAATTCTAAAAGTCCACAACTGGTCTGCACTAAGGACAGCTTTAATCGACGAATATAAAACCCAGATTCCAGTGGAAGAACTGCCAAGGCGACCATATAACACTAATTCTCATGGTAACTTATGGAAATTTTGTAACGAGATCAAACACAAGCAATTAATTATTAGTATTAAACAAGAACATGAGGGTAACAGGGACAAAAAATTATTTAAAATATGAGGCATTCCAATGTAAATTTTAACAAAACTCCAAAAACACAAAATACACATAACACACGTAACTCATATCCCTATACTAATAATTAAAATAGCTCCCAATTTAATCAAAACCAATTCCATCTAACACAACAACCTGATTATCAGCAACATAGAATTAATCCACACAATTTCAGACAACATTCAAATAACAGAAACAATGTTTTTCATTCAAATATAGGCCTATATCAAGAATTTCAAAGAAATCTAAATCAGGGTCAACTAAATAATATGATAAATCAAAACAATCAGGTAAATCAAATACAAAGGTCAGTTCCCAATCAACCAGTGAAAAGATTTAGAGAAAGTAATAGCGGGCAGTCAAGTAAAAGTAAAGTAAAGATTCACTTTATGTTGAAAATTAAAATTTTATAATGGCAGCCATAGAAATTACTATTAACAACAACAGGTATAGATGCCTAGTCTATACCGGCTCATCTATTAATTTAATAAGATATAATTTTTTAAATGCACGAATACACGAATGTCCAATTATTATACGGACTGTGACAGCTCACTATGAATTAAATGAATTTGTGAAAATTGCACCAAATAATTTATTTACTCAAGAACAAGAGTTTTACATTCAGGACTTTTCATCCCATTATGACATTTTCCTAGGAATGAAATTACTACAAGCAATCAATGTCAAATTGATTATTTGAATAATTGCACTATTAGCAAACGACTCTTTATACATAAAAATTTAACTATATCAGTTCTGACCCCAATTAATAACTTTGAAGCTCTTTTAAAAAATAATAACCATTTTGAAGAATTAAATGATGCAATTCAAAATAAATTAACAAAGGGAAATAATTACCGTTTAAAACACTTAAATGCAGAGGAAAAAGAAAAATTATTTTAATTACAATTTGACTTTTACGAACGTTGTTAAGCATGAAATAAAAACTCATCATGAGGATACCATATACAGAAAGCCATATGGCTATCCTTTTTCATATGAGAAAGAAATAGAAACTCAAATACAGGAAAGGTTAAAACAAGGTATTATTAGGCACAGCCAATCGCCTTATTGTAGTCCATTGTGGATAGTACCAAAGAAGCCAGACGCTTATGGCAAACGCAAATTCAGTCTAGTAGTAGATTACAGGGACTTAAACGAAATCATTATAAACGATAAATTTCCTATTCCAAATAAAAATGAAATTAGGCAAACTTGGAAGATGTATATATTGTACTAGCATCGATTTAGCTAATGAATTTCACCAAATCGAAATGGATCAAAATTCCATTAATTAAACAGCGTATTCCACTAAATACGAACTCTATGAGTGTAATCGAATGCAATTCGGTTTAAAAAATGCACCGGCAACTTTTCAGAGATGCATGAATAATGTCCTTCATGATTTAATAAATAAACATTGTCAGGTTTATCTGGGCGATATAATTGTATTTTCTACATAACTCGATGAACATTTAAATTCACTGAGAATGGTCATTGAAAAATTAAAACAGTCTAATTTAAAATTACAACTCGACAAATGTGAATTTTTAAAAAGGGAAACAGAACTTTTTGGATACAATTGGTTCAGATGGTGTAAAGCCAAACCCAGAAAAAGTTAAAGCAGTCAATAAAATTCCCGAAAACCCAAAAGAAAATAAAATCATTTCTTGGACTTTGCGGATATTATAGAAAATGCATTCCCAATTTCGCAGACATTGCAAAACATCTAACCAAATGTTTGAAGAAAGGCTTTAAAGTAATTTGTACAGATGAAAAATATACTGCAACATTTAATAAACTGACAGTTAATCATAAATGTTACCAGCATGAGCAACCAAACCATATATATTCGGAAAAAAACTCGAAATATTAAGTGATCATAAGTCTGGTTAAGCACCATTAAGCAACCTAATATGAAACTACAATGGAAGATGGAATGGAAGATTAGATTAAGTGAATATGACTTTGAAATAAAATATTTGACTTAACTGAAAAGCCATTTAATCATTTTACAAGGCAAGTGTAAAGATGAATTGTGAACGTAAAAATTATGCCGAATTCAAGGAAATAATTCTTAGCAATCACAGAAAACTTTTACATCCAGGTATTGAAACGATGGTTAGGCTATTCAAATAAACTTACTATTACTCTGATTTTCAAAATTTAATTCAAAGCTTAATAAACGATTGTGAAGTTTGTTACCAAGCCAAAATTGAACATAGAAATACACAACTTTCATTAAAGACCAGAAACACTAGAAGCCGAATTTTGCAGGGAAACGTACGTAGGATATGTTTATACAATTAAAAACCAATATTACCTAACATGATCAATACATGTTCTAAATTTGCAAGCGCAATTGAATTAAACGGTAAGGACTGGATGGAAGTCAAAAGAGGACTAATTCGAATATTCAACTCAATGAGTAAACCTAACACTCTAAAAACAGATAGGGATAGTACCTTTATGAGCATAGTATTCAAAAATTGGTTAGATGTCGAAAATGTTAAAATTCTGATAACAACAAGTAAATATGGAGTGGCAGATGTTGAAAGATTGCATAAAACGATTAAAATTCGCCTGATCTATACTTCCGATGATGAATAACAAATTAAAACATAGCTCAACTGGCAGAACTTCAGCTGATATTTTTATTTATGCAGTTACCCCGAAATATAATAACCAAATAATTAAAGAAACAAAATTGGAAATCTTAATAAAAATCTAAATTTGAAGTAAACACAAAATATAGAAAAGCACCACTAATTCACGAAAAACTCACTAATGCATATAAAAAGACAGGTAACATAGATACACTTGATGAGGAGCATTTTGATGAAAGTAACAGAGGTCATAAGATTAGACATTACACGACAAATTTCCAAAAACCAATAAAAGTTAATAAAAGTAAATATTTGCAGGAGGACCAACATCGAGATCCGGCGTCATGACCCTAATTTTCCTGTCATCAATACTTTATATTTTTTTTATGTTATTATATATTTATACTTATTATGTTATGGCTAAATCCCAATTCATAGATATAAACCCAATTAAGTCACCCAACGGATTCTTATTATTTAAGACAGGCATAACAAACATACCAGATAAATTTGAATACCATTTCCTTCCAATTAATTTAAACAAAATAGAGGACATATAAATATCTATTTGGAACATTAGATAGTGAAGATAAAATTCAATTAGAAGAAAAAATAAAATCAATAGCTAAGAATAGTAAACAAATTAACGAATTAAACCACATAATAGATACCGTTAACGAAGCTATAGAAGTTATTAATAAACATCTCGAATATAACGAAAATTATAAAATACTTGAATTATTCATTTTTAATTTGGAACATTTTACAGAGTATATTTGTTTGCGTAAAAGGGCGCTTATTTTCAAGAGGCAGTGTGATCCCCCTAGCGGCCACGAAATGTCTCGTTTCACGAGGTCCAGCGCTCATTCGCACGCTCTTGCTCTTTTTCTCCCTCCGGACTTCCAGTCCGCCAGAGCTTCAGCTCTGCTCTTCCAAGCTTATGATTAAGTTGCAGTAGTCAGTTCTAATTTACCAGCAGCGGCGAAGGCCAAAAAAGTGCTAATAAAAATCCACACATTTAGTGTTAATCTACTTATTTTCTACGTAGGATTTTGGGACTGTTCTTTCTTCGGTGGATACCGAAACTAATCTTTTTTGTTTGGCTACGAATCCGCCCCCTCCAAAACAATATTAAAGATATAGGAATGCAAATAGCTAAAATAGAGATCTTTAATCCAAAATTATTAAAATAAATTTTGAACAAATCCTAAACATAAAAACATACACTTGGGTTCGGTCAGACAGTAACGAAATTTTATTAGTCCCATATACCTAGAGAAATAATAAAAATACCTGTATTTTAAATATTACCCTATCCGGACGTATCATCGTCGATCATCGATTGCTACAAGAAAACACTCAAAACAAATACTATCTCCTTAAAAAAAAATTATATAACGAAGACACAAAACAAATAATTACTAATACATGCATTAATTAAATTGTTAACTAGGCATTATTAACCAAACAAATACTAACTATACTATTACAAAAATACATCTCAACTCTCAAATTAATTACATTGAGCCGAATATTTTAATAACATGGAATTTATCTAGAAATATTTTAAATCAACATTTTTTAAAAAACGAAGTTATAATTGAAGGTAATAATATAATATAAATATACAGAAATCACAAAATGGGAACCCATACACGCTAAAGAAATATATTTCGCTCAAAATAAAGAAAACCAAATATACAAAATAATAGTAAATGGAACACTTACCTTATTAATTTTAAGCACATTATTGTTCTTAACTTATAAGTTTAAGAAAACTCCCAAACGTAATATTATAAATTATGAAAAACCCAAAGTTGGAGAACTTGAAATGAAATTACAATATAAAAAGCTACCAACACTTCACACCAAAACAGCATTATAATTATATGTTTTTGTCTAAGTGATGGGGAAGTAACGTATCCATCAGCAAATCTCAATTGTACACTTGTGTCACCAAATAAATTCACTGATCTGACACTGTAGTCTTTCGCGCATTCCATAATCAGAAATAGAAATCCAACAAGCTTGGATCAAGAAAAAACAATTCCACGAAATCCATTGGGATCCGCTATGTAAATAACTTTCCATGAAGTTGATATCGCTGCGCGATCACGCCATCCAGTACACTAATACTTAAACATAAGAAAAGATGCGAAAGTTTCACTTAAGGAAAATCTGTAACATACAATCGGTTCTAAATTGCAATTTGCATAAAGAAGTTCGAAACGGACCAAAAGTCAAATTTTTTCTTTACTTATGGGACTCAACATATTAATATATATATATACAAAGTAGGTTTTTAAAGTTGTAAGCCTCTGGAAAGATTCCAAACATCCTGGAAAACTAAGTGGGAAGAAAAATCTTAAAGAATATATGATTTTGCCGGTCGATGCATTTATTAAATTCGTCTTTTAAAATTACACAATTAATATTGATAGTGAAAGCTGTATTAAAACGGTGAGGTCCACGAAATCTTGTTTTTCCAGTACTTTACGTTTTTCCTAGTACCACCTTTTGTTTGTTTAGAACGACCTTAAATGTCGACTTGCATAGTATATCGACAGGAGCACAAGCCGTGGAACAAACCATGAGTACATTGAGGATAATGCTTACGGCGGTTGAATGTAGTCAACGTTCTTGACAAGACTATTTGCAAGATATATAGTTTTCTGTGAATTGAACGATACATAGTGTTACAAAGGTTAGCCATTTGGATTTTTTGATTGGAAAATAATGTAGACGATCTTCAGCGGCAGAGTTAACTTGCCTATAAATTGTTAAGATGTCAGCAGTCAAGGCATATTTGTGAAACCGAAATTTTGGTAAAATAGAGTAAAACTTCTTCGGATTATTTGCCCTTACCATAAAAGTCTCATTTAATGAGATTGAGGTTTACGTCATACTTGATGCATGGAATACAACTCTCAACTTTGTGGTGCTACTATCAGGATTGATGCGAAATATGGTATTGGTTTCCTGGAGGTGGGGTTAAAAGCAATGAAGCTACGATACTCGTTCCTAAACTATTAGTACATTACATGTAACTCGAGATTATTTATGAGTCTGCGCTCCAACGCAAGAAATCTTCGATTTGTTCATTCGTAGGGTAAGCCTAGAAAAACTTCGATTTCTCTGTGACTTGTTTCAATTCACAGAAACTTTCCACCAGAGAGTAGAGAGAACCGACAGTGACGTTACACACCAGAGCTCTATTCAAAGCGTGTTGAGTGTGCTTCCCCAAAAATTCTTCCTAACAATGTTTTCTGAATCAATGCACGTTTGGAAACCGCCTGTATTCGGTCTGCGTTCATGGTATTATGATGACTGCATTAAAAACATAATTAGTAAATCCTCTAATTAATGTAAACTTTAATGCTGTATCATTGCACCATTAGTATGGGAATACTGGAAAAGTGGATTTCGTGATCGATTGATGTGGAAATCGACCCAAAGCCCAAAAATCGGTAGTAAAACTATTAGAACTGACGTCAAAGTTTGCGGTGTTTTCCGTTCTTGACCACCGTGCACCTGGTCACAGTTGTAAAAACTACTTACTGATAAACATATATAATGGGATAAAAAAGAAAATTTGAATCAAAATTTTGTTTTAAATGATCTTGACTAAAATAGAATTAGTAAACTTTTACAATGCCAAAGTGACACCGATACCAAAGAAAAACAAAGACTTAAACGACTTCAAAAATTTCAGACCAATTTAGGTTAAGGTTACATTAGAACGACAAATAAATGACAATAAGATACTTCCCTACAGATCATATGCCCACCAAAGAAAAACGACTCTGCGGCCATGTGTCTAAATGTTTTGATAAAATCGGTGGCAATAAATGCACAGCAAAAAAAAAATCTGTGGTGTTAATGATTCTAGATTTAAACAATGCGTATAACTGTGTAAATTTTTAAAAACCATTTTGGTTAGTGAAAGCTTTCCAAAGGATTTTATTGACTGGATCTTAAATTTCATGCTTAAAAGAGTGCTTAAACTAGGAGATGTTTCCCGAGTGGTACATGGTGCTATTCCCCACAGGATTCATGTTTGTTACCTTTACTTTTTAATATTTATATAAATTAAGTTACACCAAATAAATGACAGGAAAACTCATATGTTACAATTTGCTGACGACTACAATAATATCTTGGGGTTTTGACGTACAAAAAAGCTGTTGACAATCTACAAAGCAAAATAAATTACTTTGATCTATTATGTAGGGTTTTAGTTTCAACCGTAGCAAATCAGCAGTGATGAATATGGATAAGGGACTAAAGCAGACTATACGTATAAATTATCTTTTGATATAATTGTATGTCGAAATAAATCCCGCGCTGCGGTCTTATTTAGAGTATCGGTGATAGCCGAAGTTATGGGTAATTAAAATGTTCACGACGATGGCCGGAGTTTATGAATTATCACTTGATGTATTTGTATGTTGAAATAAATCCCGCGCTGAGGTCTTATTTTGAGTATCGGTGATAGCCGAAGTTATGTGTAATTAAAATGTTCACGACGATGGCCGGAGTTTATGGAAATAAGAAGACTTTATCGGCGACGGCCGGACTTGATCGTTCTATGAGCGATGTGCTCTTTATTGTATCCAAAATTTAATTGATTGACAAATGTATTTAAATTGACCAAGAAAACTTAATGCTAACAAAGGCGACTCACAGCGGCCACGCAAATCTGCTGTGTTTGCCGACTGTGCGCGAGTATCCGGCCAAAATGGTGCATCAGGATCTTGGTCGTACTTAGCTTACTAAATATTTCCCACGGCTCTAGCTCGTGGACTTATGGTAGCTTGCACGAGCATCCGACCAAATGCTACAATTAGCCGCACAGCTCTGGCTCGTGAACTTAAATTAACTTATGTTAACT